>JACEEZ010009403.1:77500-80000 GCA_016584305.1 Chionoecetes opilio | reverse complement strand
CTGTCTGTCTGTCTATTTGTCTGTCTGTCTGTCTATTTGTCTGTCTGTCTGTCTCTATTTGTCTGTCTGTCTGGTCTATTTGTCTGTCTGTCTGTCTATTTTGTCTGTCTGTCTGTCTATTTGTCTGTCTGTCTGTCTATTTGTGTTCCTGTCTGTCTGCCCTATTGTTGTCATTGTCGTTGTCTGTCTATTTGTCTGTCTGTCTGTCTATTTGTCTGTCTGTCTGTCTATTTGTCTGTCTGTCTGTCTATTTGTCTGTCTGTCTGTCTATTTGTCTGTCTGTCTGTCTATTTGTCTGTCTGTCTGTCTGTCTATTTGTCTGTCTGTCTGTCTATTTGTCTTCATCGTTCTCGACAACTATCATACCATTTGCCATCTTCTGTCATACCATTTGCCATACATTTCAATGCAGTGAAAACCTAAAAATCCGCCTACTCTTGTGATACTCAGTCATGACTTTATTTTTTACCCTATTGAGTTATGAATGGCGTGTTATTGTTGACCAATCACTGCCTGATTCACTGATGCACACAAAATAGGCTTATCTTGTGTAAGAGATGAGTAAAGCAAAGAAATATGAATATTTTTCTGAGGCAACGCAAGGGTTTTGGGTTGCGGCGAGGCAAGGTAGCCAACCTACCACCACCATCACCACCCAGCCCGAGTCTATCAGCGACGTCCTTACAAACTCGGGTAGGCAGCGAGCAGCTCCCAGCCCAGGAATCCAGCTTAAGTGAATAGACTATAGTCTACTACTACTAATATTTACGTATCATAAGACAAATCCATGAATATATTACAAGTACAAACAAAAAGATAGAGTTATGTAAACAGGCAAAAGGCAGTGAGACAAAACACGCAACTTTACAATTGAATAAGAGGGACAAAAATTGTGCTGCTGCTGATAATACATGCGGGCCAATCTTCCCGTATATGTATCTGCTCATATGTTTACCTATGGGTGCCTATTGGTTTACCGTAACTTTGTGTCCTTGAACAGTAACCTTGCGTCATTCCCAAGCGGTGGTTCAGTATAGGGGGAGGGACCGGAATAACCTTTAACAACACATGCATTTTTGTTATCAGATTCACGTTTAACTCATTGTTCTGATCGGTAAGGAAAAAATGGAAGGGTCTTTGAGGCTTATTGATTAATACTTTCTCGACTGAAATTTCATATGTTTACAAGTTATTTCAGATTAGGACGTGACTGACCAGTTTTGTTGTTGTTTTTGTACAGCATAAGGGCCTGGCCAAGGGCAAAAAATAATAAATAATAAATAACAAAAAGCCCGCTACCGTAGATAACAGTAAAGTCGCCACCTGCAGTCATGTCGCCAGCCGCCATATATTACGAATTATAGCATTACTACTGATTTTTATGTGCCACTGAAGATGATACACAGTAGTTTATATCATGACTGTATAATCTACCCTGTTTCAGCGTTGTTTTATGCTTTGTAGCTGCAAGTATATACGGTTTCAAATTTCACTACGCGTTTTTTTTTTCGGGCGACGACGACAGCGGTACGACACTCAGTAAATAAACACTAGATGGCGACTCTACTGTTGGTAGCCACTTTGTAGATATTTTTGTCATTTGTTCATTTATAGCCATACTATGACACAGATGACACACACAAAATGACACAGACTCTCCAGATAGCCCCTTCTAACTGTCCTGAAATCATGGATGTAGAAATGTAAGTATTAACGCCACCACACGTCTGTAAACAGAAAAAAAAGTTGTCCTGGCGACTTTACTGTTATCTACGATAGCTGCCAGTCCCTATAAAGTAGAAAGTAGGATAATAAAAAAATGTGCGAGGGTCAATTTTAGTTTGGGATTGCTTGTGTGTGTGTGTGTGTGTGTGTGTGTGTGTGTGTGTGTGTGTGTGTGTGTGTGTGTGTGTGTGTGTGTGTGTGTGTGTGTGTGTGTGTGTGTGTGTGTGTGTGTGTGTGTGTGTGTGTGTGTGTGTGTGTGTGTGTGTGTGTGTGTGTGTGTGTGTGTGTGTGTGTGTGTGTGTGTGTGTGTGTGTGTGTGTGCGTGACAATCTGGCAAACACACAGCTTTACTGATACGTGTAAATTCGGTCTGTTTGTAGTCTTTTCAGTGTAAAACGGATTAACGACATTCAAGCATAAAATTTATGAAGGCTTTAGATGATGATAAGATCTCTATTGTTTCATCACTGCCGCCGCCATGCATCACCACCACCATCTCCACCGCCATGCACCAACACACCACCATGCGCCACCACCACTACCATTACCACAACCACTACCATTACTATTACCACCACCAACACCGCTACCACCACCACCGCCGCACCCACCACCACCACCACTATACCATTACTATCACTACCACCACCACTACCATTACTATTACCACCACCAACACCGCTACCACCACCACCGCCACCACCGCCACCACCACCACCACTATACCATTACTATCACTACCACCACCACTACCATTACTATTACCACCCCAACA
>JACEEZ010009403.1:0-72500 GCA_016584305.1 Chionoecetes opilio | reverse complement strand
CTGCTGCTGATAATACATGCGGGCCAATCTTCCTGTATATGTATCTGCTCATATATTTACCTATTGGTGCCTATTGGTTTACCGTAACTTTGAGTCCTTGAACAGTAACCTTGCGTCATTCCCAAGCGGTGGTTCAGTATAGGGGGAGGGACCGGAATAACCTTTAACAACACATGCATTGTTGTTATCAGATTCACGTTTAACTCATTGTTCTGATCGGTAAGGAAAAAATGGAAGGGTCTTTGAGGCTTATTGATTAATACTTTCTCGACTGAAATTTCATATGTTTACAAGTTATTTCAGATTAGGACGTGACTGACCAGTTTTGTTGTTGTTTTTGTACAGCATAAGGGCCTGGCCAAGGGCAAAAAATAAGAAATAACAAATAACAAAAAGCCCGCTACCGTAGATAACAGTAAAGTCGCCACCTGCAGTGATGTCGCCAGCCGCCATATATTACGAATTATAGCATTACTACTGATTTTTATGTGCCACTGAAGATGATACACAGTAGTTTATATCATGACTGTATAATCTACCCTGTTTCAGCGTTGTTTTATGCTTTGTAGCTGCAAGTATATACGGTTTCAAATTTCACTACGCGTTTTTTTTTCGGGCGACGACGACAGCGGTACGACACTCAGTAAATAAACACTAGATGGCGACTCTACTGTTGGTAGCCACTTTGTAGATATTTTTGTCATTTGTTCATTTATAGCCATACTATGACACAGATGACACACACAAAATGACACAGACTCTCCAGATAGCCCCTTCTAACTGTCCTGAAATCATGGATGTAGAAATGTAAGTATTAACGCCACCACACGTCTGTAAACAGAAAAAAAAGTTGTCCTGGCGACTTTACTGTTATCTACGATAGCTGCCAGTCCCTATAAAGTAGAAAGTAGGATAATAAAAAAATGTGCGAGGGTCAATTTTAGTTTGGGATTGCTTGTGTGTGTGTGGTGTGTGTGTGTGGTGTGTGTGTGTGTGTGTGTGTGTGTGTGTGTGTGTGTGTGTGTGTGTGTGTGTCTGTGTGTGTGTGTGTGTGTGTGTGTGTGTGTGTGTGTGTGTCTGTGTGTGTGTGTGTGTGTGTGTGTGTGTGTGTGTGTGTGTGTGTGTGTGTTTTGTGTGTGTGTGTGTGTGTGCGTGACAATCTGGCAAACACACAGCTTTACTGATACGTGTAAATTCGGTCTGTTTGTAGTCTTTTCAGTGTAAAACGGATTAACGACATTCAAGCATAAAATTTATGAAGGCTTTAGATGATGATAAGATCTCTATTGTTTCATCACTGCCGCCGCCATGCATCACCACCACCATCTCCACCGCCATGCACCAACACACCACCATGCGCCACCACCACTACCATTACCACAACCACTACCATTACTATTACCACCACCAACACCGCTACCACCACCACCGCCGCACCCACCACCACCACCACTATACCATTACTATCACTACCACCACCACTACCATTACTATTACCACCACCAACACCGCTACCACCACCACCGCCACCACCGCCACCACCACCACCACTATACCATTACTATCACTACCACCACCACTACCATTACTATTACCACCACCAACACCGCTACCACCACCACCACCACCACCACCACCACCTTGGCCAACTCATTGCTAATAACAAAAACGTCTTCATCCTGTTTTCCTCATCCTTGTAATCACTTTCCTGTCACTGTTGTTATGCTAGACTCCTCCTTCTCCTCATTCCGCTACTACTATTACCACTTCTGCTGCTACTACCACCACTACAACTACTATACTACTTCTACTACTACTACTACTACTACTACTACTACTACTACTACTACTACTACTACTACTACTACTACTACTACCACTACTACAACTACTATACTACTTCTACTACTACTACTACTACTACTACTACAACTACTATACTACTTCTACTACTACTACTACTACTATACTACTACTACTACTACTACTACTACCACTACTACAACTACTACTACTACTTCTACTACTACTACTACTACTACTACTACTACTACTATACTACTTCTACTACTACTACTACTACTACTACTACTACTACTACTACTACTACAACTACTATACTACTTCTACTACTACTACTACTACTACTACTACTACTACTACTACTACTATACTACTTCTACTACTACTACTACCACTACTACAACTACTATACTACTTCTACTACTACTACTACTACTACTACTACTACTACTATACTACTTCTACTACTACTACTACTACTACTACTACTACCACTACTACAACTACTATACTACTTCTACTACTACTACTACTACTACTACAACTACTATACTACTTCTACTACTACTACCACTACTACTACTACTACTACTACTACTACTACTACTACTACCACTACTACAACTACTATACTACTTCTACTACTACTACCACTACTACTACTACTACTACTACTACTACTACTACTACTACTACTACTACTACTACTACTACTACTACTACTACTACTACTACTACTACTACTTCTACTACTACTACTACAACTACTACTACTACTACTACTACTACTACTACTACTACAACTACTATACTACTTCTACTACTACTACTACTACTACTACTACTACTACTATACTACTTCTACTACTACTACTACTACTACTACTACTACTACTACTACTACTACTACAACTACTACTACTACTACTACCACTACTACTACTACTACTACTACTACTACTACTACTACTACTACTACTGCATCATTCATGGAGTCAACAAGCTATAATAACACTGCATACAATACACAACAATGAATACGAATAACCATAATATATACCTGAGTAGTAATAGGAAATAAACAATGTTAGAAAAATATGTGTATGCAATCTGAGTAGTAGAAAAAGGAGTCAATTATGAGTTTAGAAGAGAAGAGACTTACTTATGTGTGAAAGTTGATCTGTCTTGTGGGCGTAACACAAAGGACGTGCCTCAGGTGTGGGTGTGGGAGTGGGCGGCCCTGTGTGTGTGTGTGTGTGTGTGTGTGTGTGTGTGTGTGTGTGTGTGTGTGTGTGTGTGCGTGAGCGGAACGTAGGCCGGCCATGTGTACATCCGTGTGTGTGGGTTTGTATGTGTGTGTGTGTGTGTGTGTGTGTGTGTGTGTGTGTGTATGTGTGCGTGTGTGTGTGTGTGTGTACATCCGTGTGTGTGGGTTTGTATGTGGAGAACACACAAAGGTTTCCGTGGGAGGTGTATATGGTTAATGAGAGAGAGAGAGAGAGAGAGAGAGAGAGAGAGAGAGAGAGAGAGAGAGAGAGAGAGAGAGAGAGAGAGAGAGAGAGAGAGAGAGAGAGAGAGAGGAGAGAGAGAGAGAGAGAGAGAGAGAGAGAGATTCTTGTAAAGTCAAAGATAGTTCTCAGTAGTCAGTTGAAGCTCCTGACTGTAAAATCTATAAGAATACAACAATAAAGTAAAAAAAAAAGAGAGAGAGAGAGAGAAAGAGAGTACAAAAATTACCTCTTGTTACGAACGATTTGATAGGCATAGAAGAACAAACAGGTGATCAAAACAAACAAACAAACACAATATTACTGTTGCCTATACAACCGTGTGAAGCAACCATGAGAAAATCGTCTAACTTGAACATTTGCCAAAAAATCACAATACATTTTCTCCCCGTCTATCAATTTGTCTGCCTGTCTGTCTGGATGCATGACTCGCCCCCCCCTTCTCCCCCCTTCTCTTCCCTCTCTCTCTCTCTCTCTCTCTCTCTCTCCCCTCTCTCTCTCTCTCTCTCTCTCTCCCCTCTCTCAAAGCCAAGGGCAAGTGGAAAAAAATAAAATAAAGTGTCATGCAGAGAGAGAGAGAGAGAGAGAGAGAGAGAGAGAGAGAGAGAGAGAGAGAGAGAGAGAGGAGAGAGAGGAAAAGAGAGAGAGAGAGACGAGGGGGAGAGAGAGAAGAGAGAGAGAGAGAGAGCAAACTTTGGGGAGAAGAATAATACAAGATTGAAAAAGGATTGAGAGTAGAAGAGATGAGAGGGGAGGAAAGGAGAGGGAGAGGAATGAGAAGGAGAAGGAAACGGAGGAGGAATATGAGGAGGGAAAGGAGAAGAAGGGAGAGATGAGGGTGAGAGAAGGGAGTGAGGGAGGGAGAAAATGAATGGAATGAGAGAGGAGAGAGAAGAGAAGGTGGAGGGAAAGGGGTGGAAGGAAAGATGCCGGAAAAATGTCATTATGGTTTCCTCCGATAGTTTCTCGCACCTGACACACTTTTACTCGCCCTTTGCTACCCCCTCCTTCGTGGTTTTTCATTTCTATTTTTTTGCGCAATTCGGACTTATTTTATCGTTACGTGTCATGGTCTCCTCACGTCACTCACACAACCATGTCACGTTGACTCATTTCTAACATCTTTTATATCTTTCTATTTCCATCATTATAATCCCTTATGCAAAATCAAATATGGATAAGTTATGTTCTTGCTTTACGGTATAATCTTTTAAGAGGATTAAGTTTCATGGTTGAGGATGTGAGATAGTTATGGTCCGTGTAAACATCCACCCAAACCCTTTCCCCCAAGTTAAAGTACAGTTCCTTCGTACAGATGTTTAGGATCAAAGCAACACAAGATTCCCAGCCCCAAATAGATTCGTATATTTTTTTTATAGCTTCGTAGGCCAAATGTTGTCTCTCTGTCTCTGTCACTGTCTCTGTCTCTGCTCTGTCTCTGTCTCTGTCTCTGTCTCTGTCGCTGGGCGCTGTCGCTGTCGCTGTCGCTCTCCTCTCTCTCTGTTTCGTCTCTGTCTCTGTCTCTGTCTCTGGGCTCTGTTTCGCTGTCCGCTGTCGCTGTCGCTGTCGCTGTCGCTGTCGCTGTCGCTGTCACCCCTCTCTCTCTCTCTGTCTCTGTTCTGTCTGTCTCTGTCTCTGTCTCTGTCGCTGTCGCTGTCGCTGTCGCTGTCGCTGTCGCTTCGCTGCGCTGTCCTGTCTCTTCTCTCTCTCTCTCTCTCTCTCTCTCTCTCTCTCTTCTCTCTCTCTCTCTCTCTCTCTCTCTCCCAAATATTTGCCCAAATGTGTATTCCCTTCCCCATGCCCCCCACCCCACCCTCACCGACACCGCCCTTTTTTACATGTCCATTGTCTTTCTTTCCCCTGCAATGTTTTCCCCTCTTCCCTTTCCTTCCCCTGCTTTACCCGATCTTTTCTACCTCCCTAAACATTCTGCCCTTTTATTTCTTTTTATTTCTCGCTCCATTGTCTCCTGCTCTCCTTCATCAAACTAATCCTCTCCTCCCATGCAGTGTTTTCCCTCCCCTTTACTACCCAGTCTTTTACTCCCCCCTTCCCACACTTCCGGGGGCGATGAGCCAAGCTTGTATCTATGCTCTTATTTAGCCCCAGCGTGTCGTTGCCTGACGTGTCCAACTCTACATACTGCCAATAAATGTAAAGTGGGATTTACTACTTTCACTCAGGTAAATACTAACTAGTGGCAGATTTGGTAACTATTGCGCTTACGTTTTTTTCCTTTGCTTACCAATGGTTTTGCAGGAAAAGGATGGGCGGGGAGGTGTTTATACTTGGTTAGCTTGTAGTTTGTTTAGGTAGCCGCCCTTGGTTCATGGCATAAGAGCGGTCTCAAACTACAGGCTGCACAGATAGAGTCCGCCTTTATCAAAACGTTGCTGTCTGTTCATCTGTTGGCGTGGCCTCAATGGTCTCACTGTGCTGCGAAAAGTACATACACGAAGGATGGTGATGACGACATGCGGGGGTTTGGCAATGTTGTCTTGGCTTACTATGACATCCACGCTGACATATCTAAACGTTAACACAGAATGATTTTTTGTTCATACATCTATAGCTTCTCCTTGCCACTGTCACCTTATGTAATGCTCGTACCGCTCAGTTCTCACGTCTGCTATAGCTTCGCGGCGTCACAGCCATGCACGCTGTCACGACGGAAGAAAGCTAAGTAACGTCAAACCAAATGAAAAAATCTGGCACATGCTATAAAATAGAAAATAAAACGGAAAAATAAAGTATACAACTGAACCATTTACTAGAAATGTCTTATATCCATACATAATTAAAGTAAGGCACCACTTCTTTATATGTGCATTATTACCACGTTTTACGTTTTCATGGCGTATATACCACCTACAAAGACAAGGCAATGTAATGTATTAATGATGTATGTAGGTTTCAGTTTTTCCCTCACTGTTGTCGACTGTCAAAATTACGTTAATTTCTTCCTGTGTTTTCCGCTTCACGGTTGGTTTCCGCGAGTGGCAAGGTGACGCGGCTTTCGACAGCACGCCTCGTAAACCATATGACTCCTTAGCTGCGGTACACACACACACACACATACACCATACATAGCCTCAACACTAATATCAAGGGCCTTCTGTCGGCGTTTAAGTTTTCATGCTTGATTTTCGCGTGTTTGCAGTACTGCGTCTGTCGATCTTAATCAATTAGAGACAGGTGTCGAGTCCTATAAGCTTCCAAAGTGTAGGTGAGGCGCTTTGGTTCGTTCCTCTCATTACTGAATATCGCTTATCCTGCACAGCCTCTGCCTTCACCTGCCTCCTGCAAGCCTCACACTGCACTCACGCATGCGCTCCCTTCCTGCTCGTAAGGCCCGCCGGCTCACACTATCGGTAAAAATATCACGAGCCGCGTTACCTTCCCTCCCTCCGCCCACAGAAAACGAACGCTGGTTGCCCTTGCTTGACAGTCTGCGTTAAATATTAGGTTTCCCAGTTGAGCAATAAGATAAGAAAAAAAATATAACAGAAAAAGTATGGGAAGGTAAGTACTAGACAGCAAAGGTCATATGGCACTGTGGGATGAGGAAACACGTGAAGGGTGATAGTGACACAGCGGAAGATGGGGCAAGGAACAGGAGGGTCAAATAGAATGAAAGGAAATAAAGGAAAATACTCACACTCTACTATATCGGTTCTTAACCTGGGGGGCGCGATGACCTAGGGGGGCGTGATCCAAGAGAAAACGGAAGTACTGTCATGTATTAACACCTTCAGACCCAGAACGTGATTTACATGGTAATTTGGGTACCATTAGACGATTTTTAGTGAATATAAGCAATATTTTATAGCTATGACCTGTTTAGTATCCTTGTCGACTAACAAATTTGGTATATTCAGTTACTTTTCGTAATTTTATGGCTAACAAGAGACGATTTTTTTTATAGCCAAGGAAAGATCTGGGTGTGAAGGGGTTAACTTGAAGCTCGGTCTTCGCTTTAACATGAGCGAAAAAAAATTGCTACAAGGAGGAAAGTATGGGCGAAAAAACTCTGCGGTGACGCTTTGCTAGGTTTCACTATTTCCCTATATTTTTATGCAATATAGCATTTTTTTATTATTACTATTATTAGTTATTATTATTATAATTAATATAGCACGTAGCCTCTGGTATGCGGCGCCCTTTGAACGTGATCTAACTAAATCTGCTGGGTATATCAATCAATCATTGGGGGCATACGCCGGGGGGCGCGTCGCCTCGCCCACCCTACGACGCCACTCCTGGGGGTCACCACGCGCGAGTTCCCATGCAGGCTCCTTTCCCATACCAAGCAGTTCTCGACAGGAAACATCAACTTGCCCCAGCCCACAGCCTTGTGGGCGCCCCCTTGGCCTCCTCCACGCCGGATTGTCTCTTACAGATACAACCCGATGGGTAGGATCGGTTTCAGGGTAGCGTGCCACATGCCCATATAGCCGAAGTTGACGCTGACGGACTATGCAGGTAATAGGCCTCGATTCAGTCTCACGGTGCAATCGCTGATTTGACACGTAATCATCCCAGCGATACCCCGTGATTCTGCGAAGACACTTATTACCAAAGGCATCGATTAGTCTCTTCAAGTCACTATTGAGTGTCCATGTCTCACAACCATAGAGTAAGACAGGGATCACAAGCGACTTGAAGATCCAGATCTTTGTCCTCCTGCACAGGTACCGACAACGCCAAATACTCCCGCTGAGCGAGTCCATAACACCGTGGGCTATGCCAATCCTCCGTAAGACTTCTTGACGTGACCCGCCGTCATTATGGACTGCACTACCAAGGTATGTAAAACTTTCCAAGATCTCAATGTCCTCGCCGCACGCATGAACAGACTGTACTGTCTCATCTAGTAAGTCTCCAAACACCTGGACCTTGGTCTTGAGCCAGGAGACCTCAAGTCCCAAAGGCTTTGCCTCCTCGTGCAGCGCCTCGAGAGTCATCACCAGGACCTCCAGCGACTCAGCAAAGATTATGGCATCATCGGCAAAAACAAGATCAGTGATCTTGGTGTTGCCGACGGATGCCCCACAATCACTTTGATCTACAACTTCGTCCAATACCCAGTCCATACAAGTGTTGAATAGTGATGGGGCAAGGACGCACCCTTGCCTCACTCCTGTATTAACAGGAAAGAAGCTGGATACACCTGCCCCACACTTCACAGCACTCTCAGTCCCAGAATAGACCAGTTTAACAAACCAATAGTCCTTGCAGGAATCCCGCGAAGTCGCAGAAGATTCCAGAGTGACTCACGAAACACTGAGTCAAACGTCTTCTTGAGATCAACATAGGCTGCAAGCATCCCCTGTCGAAACTCACGTCGGTGTTCCACCAGGACACGAAGCGCTAGGATACGGTCCATTGTTGACTTACCAGGCGTGAACCCAGACTGCTGAGGTCTCTGATGCTTCAGCAGATGACTGCGGATCCGTGTCAGCAATAGATGGGCAAGCACCTTGCCTGGCACGCTGAACAGTGTAATACCACGGTAATTGTTGCAGTCCTGACGGTCCACTTTCCCTTTCCATATAGGGACGACCAGCCCCCTTTTCCAGTCAGGAGGAATGGTACCTGATTGCCACACGGCAGTCAGGACAGCATGCAACCCGTGGATCACCCCCAGCTTTGAGGAGCTCCGCACTGATGTTACAAACACCAGCTGCCTTTCCACCCCTCACTTTGCTACAGCCTCTCTGACTTCGTCAAGAGAGGGTGCAGTTTCGTCAATGGGAGGATCGGCATCCACTGCCTGTAACCCAGTGGTGTGAAGCTGCTCAGTTGGAGGGTCCACCGTGAACAACTGGGTACATGCAAGGTGCTAAATTGCTAATAAATAATCATGTGTCAGTGCTAAAAATACGCATTTTTCATTTTTCTTTGAATCTCTCTGATCATGTTGGAATATCTTGGTGGTGAAGTGAAGGGGGGCATGGGAGTAAGAACCAACTACTAAAGGGGGCGTGGTAGTAAAAAGGTTAAGAAACACTGCTCTACTATGATATGTCTGCTCATAGACCACTGCAAATCTGGACTGCGCACGGAATATCGGCCTGTTGCACAAGGGCCTGAAGTCGGAGGGGCTCTCGGATTCATATATATATATATATATATATATATATATACGAATCATAAAGACTGGTTTATCAGTATGTATATATGATATACTGTAATCTTCGTAAATGTGTTCTATAATATCATCAAATAAAAAACAGTAAAACACGCTAAAGAAATGCCATTACGACTCTGAAGAAATATGCATGAACTTAATATTCACTTCAACTCTTCGCATTTAAAACTTTGCGAGTCAACTTTTATCATGAAGGGTATCAATAGAAGTGCAATTTTATTAGCTTTCCATTGATGTATTTCGTTTTCTGATAAATGAATTACCACCATGCATAAATTAGCGTTAACTAAATAAATAAAATCATCAATCGGGTAATTTTCCAGATTGATGGTTATTTATTTAGTTAACTGCTAATTTATACATGGTGCTAATTCATTTATCAGAAAACGAAATATATAAGTAAATAAATAACATCATCAATCGGGAACATTACCAGATTGATTTTATTTATTTATTTAACGCTAATTTATGCATGGTTCCTAATTCATTTATCAGAAAACTAAATATATCAATGGAAAGCTAATAAAATTGCGCTTCTATTGATACCCTTCATGATAAAAGTTGACTCGCAAAGTTTCAAATGGCGAAGTTGAAATGAATGTTCATTCAGAGATTAAGTTCATGCATATTTCTTCAGTCTCGTAATGGCATTTCTTTAGTCGTGTTTTACTGTTTTTTATTTGATATTATAGAACAAACATTTATGAAGATTATAGTATATCATATATACTGATAAACCAGTCTATATGATAGTCCATAGACCACTATATCTCTTTGTCGGGCGGGCCGCAGGCCGCGATGCAGCTTGCAATTTCAAAACATTGTCGCGTGAACAGTCCAGAGATATAGTGGTCTATGGTCTGCTCTATGACATAATAAATATATATGACACTCCTCTACTATGATATATATAACAGGTTAAGAAACACTCCTCTACTATGATAGTGAACAGTTTGTAAGAGATCAGAGCCAATGAACGTGTCAGAAGCAGCTGCACTCGTATGTATGAACCCTGTATTTGGCAGTTGTCTTTACATGTGCTAGTAATTATTTAGCCACGTGGTCATAATGCTTTAGACCCTTTGATTACCCTTGAAATGTTTGCCCGCGAATGTTTGTTTATATTTGCGTTTAGCGTCTTATGTTTTTAATGCCATGTTGCTGATGGCATGAGAATCAGAAGTTTTGGAAAAATATGGAGAGAGAGAGAGAGAGAGAGAGAGAGAGAGAGAGAGAGAGAGAGAGAGAGAGAGAGAGAGAGAGAGAGAGAGAGAGAGAGAGAGAGAGAGAGAGAGAGAGAGAGAGAGAGAGAGAGAGAGAGAGAGAGAGAGAGAGAGAGAGAGAGAGAGAGAGAGAGAGAGACAGAGACAGAGACAGAGAGAGAGAGACAGAGAGAGAGAGAGAGAAAGAGGAAAGAGAAAGAAGAGAAGAGAGAGAAGAGAAGAGAGAGGAGAGAGAGAGAAAGAGAGAAAGAGAGAGAAGAGAGAGAGAGAGAGAGAGAGAGAGAGAAAGAGAGAGAGAAGAGAGAGAGAAGAGAGAGAAGAGAGAGAGAGAAAAGAGAGAATCAAACTGCACTACACCACTTAAAACATACAGTCAGGATCAAATAAGAGTCGTGGATTACATATGACTATTTACATCATGTACAAACCTTGTGACTTACTGCAATACAATGGGACACATCAACCTAGTCATTACGTATATAATATCAGATTTATAGTCTATTTTTTTTATTATGGTCAAAATGCAGTAAGGAAGCCACGCCCCCTGCCTGCCCTTCTATTCTACGGGGCAGCTGATTGGTGCATTCCTCGTATCATCACTACCAATCACAGTATCTTCACTACTTAACAGCGGCGTGACCACTGGGTTAGACATCTTCACTACAGAGGGTGACAAAATCAAAAATCCCTCTGTAGTGAAGATTGCTCTGTCCAGTGGTCACGCCGTTGTTAAGTAGTGAAGATACTGTGATTGGTAGTGATGATACGAGGAATGCACCAATCAGCTGCCCCGTAGAATAGAAGGGCAGGCAGGGGGCGTGGCTTCCTTACTGCATTTTGACCATAATACAAAAAATAGACTATAGTCACCACCTTTCCCCCCAGCACAGCCTAGCCCTGCCCTTAGCAATGCACTCCTAGAAAAAATACAAAAGTCCACTGTAGGGATGGCAACGAACTATAGAACGACTGGGTACCGGGTTCTTAATCTTAGCCATGGACAACGGCTGAGGCGATGGAAACATATCTATTATAATAATTTAATATATGTAATTGGCCCTTGAAAGATCTGTAGAGGTTAACCCCTTCAGACCCAGCACGTAATTTCCTTTGTAATTTGGGTATACCATTAGACAATTTTGTAGTGATAAGATAAGATTTTCATCCTATCTAGACACTTTGCAAGTACCAACTACAAGGTTATTGACTATACAAAGCGCCACCACGTCAGCACGAATATAATTTTATAGTGAATATAAGCAACATTTTATAGATATGACCTGTTTAGTATCTGTGGCCACTTAACTAATTTGGTATATTCAGTTACTTTTTGTTATTTTATGGCTAACAGACAATTTTTATAGCAAAGGAAAGATCTGGGCGTGAAGGGGTTAACAATGACCGGGGGGATCCGTGGGAACATTTGAAGAGCCGGACAGAATCATGATACGAGTAGCCAAAGTAACAGATACGGATCAAGTAACAAAGTATCTGTTGCTTTGCGAGTAACTACAGCTGAAGGGAATATTGCAGTAAAGACTCCTGGTACACAAAGGTTATCATAATGCATCGTGGTGAAAGTTGAAACACAGTCTGAATGATCCTTTACACTACTGGGTTTGTGTGTACGTGTGTGTGTTCATGTGGAGATCTATTACTTAACAGTCAATGGCAATGATGAGGAATACAGTAATGGAGGGGCCACTGGAATAACAGCTGAAATAGAGCTGAAAACACAGACCATAAACACGGAATGCAACGGTCACGGGATTCTGAAATATATATGTGTCTACTATATATGGATATTTCTATACAAAAAATATGCTCACATTCTATTCACACTAATTTTGTAAACATCAATATATTTTGTTTCAAATCAACAATTACGTATAGAATATTTCACAGAGCATGGGATTTTTCACTACTAGATTCTAATAAAAAGATATTTGTTTAATTGTTGAATGATAATATAATTCATCACCTGGGTCTAACTTCTAACTAATATATTCTATAGTGTGTGTGTGTGTGTGTGTGTGTGTGTGTGTGGTGTGTGTGTGTGTGTGACAGAGCATAGGGGAGTCAATATTAATGAACATGGAAGTCCATATTTTTTAAAGCATAGAAATCATCCAAACATCATAAGCTTTCCTTACATATCTTGGTGGAGTACTACTTAAAAGTTCATTAGAATTATGGTACTTAAGTTATTCTTGAGTATAATAAAAAAAAAAAAAAAAAAAAAAAAAAAAATAATAATCACACTGGAATGAAGCTGAAATAGATGTAAATATTCTAGCTTTTTTTAATAGAGAAAAAAAAAAGGCCACCATAACTGCATCTCCCTGATCGTCCCTGACTTGCATTTTAAAAGAGGGAGTCTTGGGTTCCTCAGACAAGGAGTGACAGACAGACATAAACAGACACCAACACAGGATACAAAGCAATACAATAAACAACAAACAAAAACACAGCATGTCTGGCCGCACCACGCTGACTGCAATGTATGTATGTATGTATGTATGTATGTATGTATGCATGTATGTATGTATGTGTGATATTCACTCATGGTGTGTGTGGTGGCTAACTTTCTTCACAAGCCTGAATACATTCTAATTAAATAAAAACATGGGTAGTTGTTCAGGATTTGGCTGAATTTCCATATTTCCCTTCAGGTGTTGAACAGATCTTGCTGGTGCAAAATTCAACACAAAGAATATAAGACATGTTATTATTTCAATTATAAAAGAAAAATATTCCAAGTTAACAAAATCAATGACTAAGGTACTAACACTAATGCAAATGGCTTCCTTCCTTCCTTCAAATTTCCGTCATAAATTAATGAAGCAAATATTAACCTCATTTAGTATTCAACAATCAACACAAAGACATTACACTGATTCACTGTTAGGATAATACATTGTTTTAAATGATAAACACTCATGCTGTTCACAAGCATTCCGCCACTCCTTGTACATAAAAGGACAGTTTTTAAATTAACATATAAAAGTGCATGCAATCTATATAAGCTTTAACGGGTAAAAAATCTGTGGCCTGATATAAGTTTACCCAGGAAGAAGATAAAATAAGAAAAAAAAACGTTAGGTTATGCTATGCAGTTTTGATGAATAAAAGCACGTATAGTGAAAAGTTCCCTAAAACTAAATAATTTGTCATACACTACACACACACACACACACACACACGGGGAAGACTTGATGCACACCACTCTTGGATCTTGTACAGTTATGTTATTGGGACCAAATTCCACCCATCACCAACACCAACTATTTGGTATCCATGGTGCATTCTGCCTAGGAACTGCCAATCTACATACTGCTA
Organism: Chionoecetes opilio; assembly: GCA_016584305.1. Classification (NCBI taxonomy): domain Eukaryota; kingdom Metazoa; phylum Arthropoda; class Malacostraca; order Decapoda; family Majidae; genus Chionoecetes; species Chionoecetes opilio. The sequence continues at coordinate 58,476 of JACEEZ010009403.1, read as the reverse complement.
ATTATACTGTTTAATAAATGAAAAGCAAGAGCAGCAGCCCTTGACATGCAAACTTTTGTAGTGTTTGTAGATAGGGATGATCTCTACAATTTCTGATTTGTAAGATGGATAATAACCACTCACTGTATTATGCTCCTTAAAACCCTACCCTATACAGACAGTGAAGATGATGTATGCGACCAAATACAGGGGAAGATAGAGATGCAGTGAGTGGTCTTCAAGCTATCACACACACACCGAGGGGGAGAAGGCAAGCAGAGGTTTAAATTAAAATAAGGCAAAGAAATTGATGCTACTGTTCCCGAGTTCAAGGCAATCATAAAAAGTTGGCAATGCAGCTAAGACTTAAATGCTTCCTTAAACTGATGTAAGTATTATAGGCAATGGCAAAAATAAACAAAGAAATAAATGATAAATAAATGGAAGAAAAAACAATTTCATACATAGTCTTTTTCTAAACGTGCAGCGTGGCGCATAAATAATGATACCACGAAGAAATAATAACAATATAATAAAAAAAACTACTGCATAATGATAATAATAATGATAATGATAGTAATAATAATAACTTGAAGCCTTTGATAGTGTGATATAAATGTGTTGCATATGTTGGGTTGAGCTGGTGTGTGTCACGGCAGTATAGTGCAAGAAAGTCATTGCTCAAGATGCGTAATATAGAACATGCTTTATAAATCAGATATGAATGATATACACACATGCAAGAGATTAATAAACACTACAGTTACAGATGCAAACACAACACAAATATGGAGTTTACTCTTAGATAATAAAAAAAAAAAAAAAAAAAATCGTGTTGGGAATGGCCGTGTGTCTGTACGGAGCAGACCTGCAAGCCCATAACAACCTTGAAAAAGAACTATTTTGTGCAGAGGCCATCAAAGGAGTAACTATGCAATGAGTTACTAGTGCTAAGGTTCATTTGTTAGGGAGCCAAGTATTGCGGTGGTGATTCAGAACGGTGAGCAAACATTTGTTGCTCTGAATTTAGTGATGTGGTAACATTTATGCATCCCGTCACTTTCTCCCAGATCCCCGAGGAAACACGACTTTGATCATTGTTGATGTAGCTTGATATTTCATTGACGAGCAGAATAACGAGCTGATGTTACTTTTTCAGCAGTGAGGACGAAGGAAATATGCAATAAAACTCTGAGACAAAATGATTCTAGACCACAAAGACATGCGACGTAAACAATCTGTGAGTGCAGGAGTAAGGACCAGGAAAGCTGACAAGAGACCACCACCAAATGCCAAGAAGCATCTTCTCTCCTTTCATGGAGGCCAAGTAGATGTAATTGTAAACTGCACCAAGGATTTGCATGCAAGGAGGAGCAACACTCCAAACCGGACGGAGAAGACCAGACAATCTTCATCAGAAGACAGATCCAACTTTGCAGACTTGACGACACATAAGCAAAAACGTCAGCTCCTCCTGCTAATTCAATACCAGCAGCTCAAGCAAACATAACTTTTCAACTTTGTGCAAGCAAAGGCTGCTGCATGCTTTCTGGTGCTTGCCAGCAAGAGGGTTGAGAAGGCCTCTTTTAGTGACCCACTTTGATCTATCTTGACCCTCAAGACCCTATTCAGCTTCTAAACCTTGGAAAGCTGCCTCACTCCGCAAGCATGTGTTCAGCTACAGGTACTCATGAGCCCATTAATGATAAGTGGCAGTGTATAAAGAACATCTTCAGCAGCACCATGAGACTTGCCAAGGTAAAGGCAGCAATGTTGCAATCAACCATCACTAGCTTTGTCGCTGCCTCAAAGGATTCTTACTGATGGCAGAAGCACCACAAGGACAAGGAGCCTCCAGTTTGTATCATCAATATGCAAACAACACACAACTGCCGAGAATGAACGTTCCTCAAGGTTCATCAATGTAAATCACATCTACCATCAACTATACGAGCCAAGCGGACCCACAGAATCATTGCTGATGGTCCTTTGAGCATGTTAAGTTAGGATCACAAGTGAAAGTTTTCACAAAATTCATTTCACATCCTGCAAACTCAACACTTACACTCCCCGAATGTTTACAATACACTTTTGATGATTAGTAGACTAAGTTATTGAGTTGTTATTGCAGAGCAGATCAGGGGTTTTAAGAGAAGACTTGACAAATTTATGGATAGGGATGAAAGGTAGACCGTAGATGTAGGTAATGTATATGTATCACAGGATCTACCACGTGTAGACCCTGACCTACTGGCCTCTTGTAGCTTCCTTATGTTCCTATTGAATTATATATTATATCTAAACATAAAAAAGATATATTCTACAAACATACTGCTGTCATTCAATCACCAAGCAGAAATAGCCTGGTGATGATAATGATAATGGGTGAGTACTTGGTAGCAGTACATAGAGGGAGTGTGTGGGTCCTGACAAGCTGTGAGGCCTGCCAGGCTGCCTAGTGTCCACGTGGCCCATCTTACTGTGTAACCTATTTTCTATTTTACGAATTAGTTCCTTTCCATTGACATTTACCCATCTATCTTTTGTAGAGAGGGGATTTGGTATCCTCGCAGACTTGACTTTCAAAAAGATACTTCAGCCATACTTAGAGGGCCATGCATCAAGGGAACACTTCAATAACTGTCTTGGTTTAAGATTGAACATTTCCATCTAGATATTAGCTTCCTATGGAGGATAATACCACCCACTCATGCAGCAGTAACTTCCATTCACCACAACAAACAATCTTCAGCTTAAAAACCTACAGTAAACTTTAACTCTTAACTGGCTAGAATTCTTTTAGGGACCAGATTGCAGTATCACGACATTTGGAGGGCTTGACACTTTTAAAATTTACACAAATGAAGAATCTCTAGCTTACACGTGAATAAATCTTGCAATTGTAATACCTGGAAGCTTTACTGATAATGAGGCATCAGACATACAACAAAGCATAAGAGGTGTGAGATTTTGATGTGCTATATCAGATTTTGGCAAAAAAAATTGAACCCAAAATATGAATATGAAGATTAAAATAATTACAGGTTGAAGCTCCCAAGACTCGGCATCCCAAGACTCGGCAACACCCAAAACTCGGCTATGATTCCGGATTTTCCAAAACACGGCAGAACACCCAAAACACGGCGCGTAGTTGCCGGGTCGGCCACTAGGTGCCACCACACTAGGCCGCTTGGTTTCTCCCGCCAATTTGTTTGTTGTTATTGTTCAGTGGTGTTGTGACTGTAGAGTTGTGTACACTGTTATTTTGTGTGTGTACTAATTCTTCAATTTTTTTCATGTGATTTTCAAGCTTTTTTCCCCTTAATATATCTACGTTCTAAAAGTCAGAAAATTCCATTACTCGGCTCGGCGCTGGTCCCGAGGTTGCCGAGTTTGGGAACTTCAACCTGTAGTTTCTCCTGTGCCTAGTTTAGGTTGTGATGAAGCTCCTAACATCCCATTGAAAAAGAGGAAGAGGTAGTTTGCCATGGCAAAAATATAAGGTGGCACACAAGGGAACAATTCCCAAAATATTCCCAATGTGACTACGATACAATCTCAAAAAATTGAGATCAGCAATTTTGCCCCCGAGGAAAAAATTGACACAAGGAAATCCTGGACTATCTTCCGAGCTGATCAGATGTTAGGTCTGTATTCAATCTTCTTTGTCACACCTCCTGAAACACGCTACTGTTTACCCTCCCTTGCAATGGTGGTTGTGGCTGCTTCACAAGGCATACTAATAAGGTCATCTTTACATGGCGGTCTTTATAGGGTCATCCAGGCAGGACTGGCACCGCCTGGCTTATGCGTCGTCTTCGCCAGTAGCCGTCAATGCCACAAATGACTATAACTCTAGTTACTTGCATAATGTGCCAATTGGTAGCGATATGTAAGGTTAGTTCTAAGCTCTCTCTACACTGTTCTAACTGCTACTCTTGGTTGAACTTACAGAAAACAAATATGGCGGGCTGGAAAATAACCATAAGGTACTAACATTCAATCTACATTTCAACTGAGTATTTGAGCTGATAACTGTGGAGAGGCGACCTGCTCATCAGTTTACCTCTCTTTCTAATAGGCAGACACACACACGTACACAGGCACTCACGCACTTACACACACATGCAGGAACATATAGTAAACCAGAGATCTAAAACGTCTTTTCTCCTAATATCCACAAATGTCAATGTATAGAAGTATCACGGGAATAATGATGAAACTGACAACTACAATTCAGTGATGTATGCAGAGTCAAGTTACCGGTTGGGTGAATGACTACCTCTACTGTACAACACTTCCTCCATGTATTGTGTGTGCAAGGGTGGTGCATACAAGACACTTCAAACACTCAATGGGGACACTTTCTGAAATATAGCTACGGGGATCAACAAAAACATATGCCACAATGAGGTACAATGTTCCTAAATACAGAGGCATACTAATCAATATAAAAGGGGTGGGGGGGGGGGGGGGGATTCTGAATGTGTGTGATATTCTGTGTATGTATAATTTGTATATCCTCAAAAAACAATGGTGACTGACCTCCCTTCACCTAGGCTTGATTTCTAATTTCCAAGTCAGTTTATCTTGTCTTTCTTCATTGTTCAGGTCATGAGTGAGAAGACACTGTTGGGTTGTGCACAGAGAGTAAGGAACACTGCAAAAACAGCTGGAAAATGGGAAAATAGATGAATATTCAATCTTGGCATGGATAGGGTGGGGAAATAGTAAAGGCTCCAAGTCCTCGCCACGATGGATACCTTTGAAATTTCCTTTAATCAATTCTTTAAGGAAACTGGTATAGGGAGAACTTATTGAATATACCTGATATGTCTTTATGGAAGGTAAGATGTAGAGACTGAGATAAGATAAGATAAGATTTTCATCCTATCTAGACACTTTGCAAGTACCAACTACAAGGTTATTGACTATACAAAGCGCCGCCACGTCAGCACGAACTAGGCGGACTCGAACCGCTGACCGAATGCACAGGGACGCTGCACATTGCGAACTCACGTCTCTACCAACCTTGCCACCCTGACGGGCTAGACTGAGAAGGATGGGTCTGCATGAGGACAAGATTCAGGAGTGACAATGTAATTTTTTGCTGCATGGACCAAAACACTTACACAATGCTATCAAAAGAAATGATGTGTGTACAGAAAACTGTGCAAATTCAATGTGGCAAAGCAACGAGAGAAACCTTTTTTGTTTGATGAGGGTGACATGCTGAGACAGAGGCCATAGAATGCAAGCACACACAGTCTCCGACGACACACATTCCACTCTGAAACGAGAGAATTTCTACCCCTACAAATATCAGTTGAGAGCTTTACTAATGGCAACACAACAAACACATGGTTGGCCCGATACACTGAGTACAGACCCTGTTGTTCCCAAGACATTTCTGAACTACGACAGGCAGTAAAAATGGTCCCAGTGGGGTCTTTCATGCAACGTCAGAAAAAGACACCTATAAAACCGTGTCACTTACCCACTCATGCAACGCAGGTGTTTTAATGTGATGCGAGGGTGACGGGAACCTCAACCCAAGGAAATCCATCTGCTTATTGTTTGGGTCAATTATTATAGCAGCACAAGTAATCTGATATATACACACCCAGTAAAAACCCTAAAGGAAAAATGTCCAGCCAAACAATGACTTGAATACTATCATTTTGTGCAATAAAGTAAAAAGCAAGTGGAGATAAATAAAGTACAAGTAAAAGATGACTCCTCCGTGGCACACACACTGATTGCTGTTACCTTGCTGCCTTACACTTAACACACTCACTCTTTCTCTCTACCAAAATAGTGCATCTCACGGTCTATAGGGTAGCAACCTCATTATTGCCAATTCCTTATGTATGATACAACTTACTCCTTTACATAGACTTTATACTAAAAAAATAGCTTATCCTTGTTGTAGTACGATACATGATTTACATATTCCTCCTGTCAGTGTTTTGGGGAGGTGGCAGGCATGTTTGTCCCCCTGCAGCCACGGCCGGCCAGGGTTGTGCTCCCACACCCCCTGACAGGGTGCCTCGCGCACATGTTTGGGAAAGCATTAAGTTTGTACAGCATTATCAACACATCATCAGAAAATGCTTTAAAGCAAGGCAGGAATGGAGAATATGTGAGTCATGCTGAATATTTGAGTTCCAGCATGTTATTCCGAATCAGTGCATTTATCTCTCTCTCTCTCTTTCTAAAATTAATCATGACACCATATAAAATTATGATAATCATTCTATATGTTAATGAAAATAAATTCAATTTCGATGACGGCTCCATCCTGGGAAAGCAATGCAGCACAACCCAAATCAACACAAAACCCAATACTGGGCAGCATCCCACCAAACACTTTTTGTTGTACGGGACGTCCCATAACACATTTTTGACTTAACAAAGAACAAATTTTTAAACGGGTTGTCAATATGAAAAGATAAACCTTAACTTACACAATCACATGCACGCAGACATGCTCACACACACTCACACAGGCAGATGTCTCCATAAACGCATAACTCTTATGACTAAATTGAATGTCTGTCTTCTCATACGCATTGCTTTCCTTCTGCAGATGACAGGTGCTGTGCCACAGGGGCAGTGGTGGCCACTCGCTACCGTGGCACAGCGGTGGGTGTGCTGTGCTGTGCTGCGCCTCACACAACACCCCTTGGTTCCTCAGCAACTCTCTACCTGTAGGAGGAGTGTGACATGGATGTCATAAATACCATAAGAGACTATTACAAGATAACATCCCTTAAATCTTGGCTACAGAGGAATGGCCTAAGATTATGTAAAGTGTGAAGAAGAGAGAGAGAGAAGGGGGGAGGGCCTCACCTAGTGGGTGTTTGCTAGCAGCACTTCTGTTTTCTTTTGTGTGTTTTGTTGTTGTGTAGGCGGAGCGGGTTATTGGTTTCCCCCTGACGGTCTTTTTGCTCCTTCTTTGTTAGAAGGACCATCTTGGTCATCACTGTAAACATCTGGAAGGTAATAGTGATACTGGTTACATGATGATACAGACGATGGTTGAGGGTGTATTACCACTTGTTACAACCCCACACAAGCCAGGAACCCCAGGCTGTCAGGCCCTAACACCTACCTCCTCCACATTTAAATTGTCTTTTGCACTGGTTTCAAAGAGACTGATGTTCATCTGGTCTGCAAAGCGTTTGGCATCTTCATACAGAACAACTTTACGATCTGGACAGTCATTTTTATTTCCCACTGAAAATCATGGTAAATATTGTCAATAGCAACTCTTAGTATTATTGTATACATAATTACAAATACTTTATAAAGGGTTATCACATGGGTTTGATAACACAACAAATAAAAACTATCTTATATTTACAGCATTCTCCCAAAGAATCTAAATATACTTTGTTAACTAGCCTATATCTTTACCCGTAGATAACAGTTAAGTCGCCAGGACAACTTTTTTTTCCGTTTACAGACGTGTGGTGGCGTTAATACTTACATTTCTACATCCATGATTTCAGGACAGTTAGAAGGGGCTATCTGGAGTCTGTGTCATTTTGTGTCTTCATCTGTATCATAGTATGGCTATAAATGAACAAATGACAAAAATATCTACAAAGTGGCTACCAACAGTAGAGTCGCCATCTAGTGTTTATTTACTGAGTGTCGTACCGCTGTCGTCGTCGCCCGAAGAAAAAAAACGCGTAGCGAAATTTGAAACCGTTTATACTTCCAGATACAAAGCATAAAACAACGCTGCAACAGGGTAGATTATACAGTCATGATATAAACTACTGTGTATTATCTTCAGTGGCACATAAAAATCAGTAGTGATGCTATAATTCGTAATATTTGGCGGCTGGCGACATGACTGCAGGTGGCGACTTTACTGTTATCTACGGTAACCATTAAACTAAATACACTTATGTAACTCACTGAGAGGTTGATAAAAGTGGCAACATCATTGAAAAAATTACAGAGATAAATACATAAGATAAATATAAATAACTTTTCTTATTATACATGTGAGTACTTGAAAGAGTGGAAAAAACACACAACCCCTTTGAGTGGAAAAAACACACAACCCCTTTGAGTGGAAAAAACACACCACCCCTTTGAGTGGAAAAAACACACAACCCCTTTGAGTGGAAAAAACACACACACCCCTTTGAGTGGAAAAAACACACCACCCCTTTTGGTTCTGAGCACCATGTAGTACTTCAAACCATGAGTGAAATCCACCCACCTAATATCCTGTTGACAACTTCACAGTTCTGGTCAATCTCGTGCAGCCAGCGCTTGACGTTGGCAAAACTCTCTCCGTTGGTGACATCATACACTACTATCACCCCGTGAGTGCCTCGGTAATACCTGGGGAAGGAGGAGGCTACAGCTATTACAGACAGTGAAGAAATGTTTTATTTTCTGAAATGAAATCTGAATGAAAACTGACTGACATAAGGAACCATATGAAGATGAATAGAAGCTACAAGATACAAGAAGTTTGATGACGATGAAGTGAGGTATTTTCTGTTGGGATGTCTGCCTTAGTGTTTCTGGCGGGAATGAAGCATCATAGGCTAATACTTACCAACTTATGCATGTTTGAGAGAGAGAGAGAGAGAGAGAGAGAGAGAGAGAGAGAGAGAGAGAGAGAGAGAGGAGAGAGAGAGAGAGAGAGAGAGAGAGAGAGAGAGAGAGAGAGAGATTGGTGTTTGCCTAGTCTTAGTATATAGTCTTATCTGTCACTTCATCGTACTCATCTAAGTAAGGGAACAGATTTGTGATGACAGGTGAAGGCACTGTTACCCTCATCATTGTAGGTTTGGTCCCTCGAGCTGGGCACTATTTTTGTTGTGGCTTTGTATCCTTTTGATTTTTCTAATATTGTGTGTGTGTGTGTGGGTGGGTGGGTGGGTGGGTGGGTGGGTGTGTCGGGGGGGGTTACAAAGGATGATGCAGAAAGGTAGTAGAGAAAAGTTAAATAAGCTTCTGAAAGGATTAGAGGTTCCAATAAAAGTAGCCTATTGTCTTTAAAAAATACGACTAATAAAAAAAAAAAACTACCACCTCAGTATACTAATATTAACTGAAAATGAAGTGAGAAAGAAAATCAAGGAAAAAAAAATACCAGAAATGAAGTTAGCTGTAGATTCCTATGTGAAACTGAATGCATGAATAAGAGGAAATGAAGGAGGGTAAAGAACTGTATATTAAGGTCATGTAGAAAGTAACACCCTGGACTTGAGAAACACTTCCATTAGGGTCAAAGTGGCTATTTTGAAATCAGTCCCAAATACGTGATAAGGATACAATACAAATTAAGATAAAAGATAATTATGCACACACGTAATTACCTTTGATGTAACCTAGCTCACCACAAGGTAAAATAATAATAATAATAATAATAATAATAATAATAATAATAAAAAAAAGAATAATGATAATAAAAAATAAAAATAATAATAATAATAACAGAAATAGTAATAACAGCAATAAATAAGTGATCATAATAACAATAATAGTCATACAGATGATATACTTGAAGTGAAATGACATCACAATTCAGACCAGAACTGTGTCACCAAAAAGTACAGAGAAGGCGTGATGTAAAACTCTCTATAAAAAATATGTAAAACTCTCTATAAAAAATATGTAAAACTCTATAAAAAATATGTAAAACTCTCTATAAAAAATATGTAAAACTCTCTATAAAAAATATGTAAAACTCTCTATAAAAAATATGTAAAACTCTCTATAAAAAATATGTAAAACTCTCTATAAAAAATATGTAAAACTCTCTATAAAAAATATGTAAAACTCTATAAAAAATATGTAAAACTCTCTATAAAAAATATGTAAAACTCTCTATAAAAAATATGTAAAACTCTCTACAAAAAATATGTAAAACTCTATAAAAAATATGTAAAACTCTCTATAAAAAATATGTAAAACTCTCTATAAAAAATATGTAAAACTCTCTATAAAAAATATGTAAAACTCTCTATAAAAAATAATAATAATAACAATAAAAAAAGAATAATGATAATAAAAAATAAAAATAATAATAATAATAACAGAAATAGTAAAGACAAGGCGTGATGTAAAAGCTGTGGTGATACAGGCATACATACTTGTGACCATGTAAACACAGTAAACAAATGAAATGAATATATAGATAGTAGTATAAAAAATTAAATGCATGAGGAAGCCAGCATGTTTAGGAAGGGAAGAGGATGTGATGATCAAGTTTCATTTATAATAATGATAGCAAATATGTGCGTGTGTTGAGAGAGAGAGAGAGAGAGAGAGAGAGAGAGAGAGAGAGAGAGAGAGAGAGAGAGAGAGAGAGAGAGAGAGAGAGAGAGAGAGAGAGAGAGAGAGAGAGAGAGAGATATTAAAAGGTCTGAGTAAAGTCTAATGCATTATGTATAAGCGAGGATATGAATATGAAAACAAAACTCTTAACACTGTAAACAAAGTAGCTGAGATATAGTGCAACTTGATGCTTGGATAAATAGGAGCTTGAAAGAAAGATAATGGTGTTTAGAAAGACTAGATAAGTAAAATAAAGGCGTGGGTGTCATAAAATTGGACTCCCGATAGACTAGAAAATTGAGAGAGACAACAAGGCAGATCATTTAGTGAAATAAATAAAATATAACTCAAGGAGGAAATGGTAAGGATATGGATGGTACATGGTAATGGAGGTCATGGATGGTTACGGAGAAATGTGTCTGTGAAAAGGTTACTGCAGGAGACTTTTGTTCTCTTCAGCGTCTTGCAGGTTTTCCCAAAGGTTACAATCATTACTATAAATAACAGTGTATTAAATGTGTCAGAAAAAAAATAATGGAGAGAGAGAGAGAGAGAGAGAGAGAGAGAGAGAGAGAGAGGAGAGGAGTGAGTGAGTGAGTGAGTGAGTGAGTGAGAGGAGAGAGGAGAGGGAGAGAGGAGAGAGAGAGAGAGAGAGGAGAGAGAGAGAGAGAGAGAGAGAGAGAGAGTGAGAGAGAGAGTGAGAGAGAGAGTGAGAGAGAGAGAGAGAGAGAGAGAGGAGAGAGAGAGAGAGGAGAGAGAGAGAGAGAGAGGAGGAGAGAGAGAGAGAGAGAGAGAGAGAGAGAGAGAGAGAGAGAGAGAGGAGAGAGGAGATGAGTGAGTGAGAGATGAGGGAGAGAGAGAGAGGAGATGAGAGGGGGAGAGAGAGAGAGGAGAGGAGAGAGAGAGATGGAGAGAGAGAGAGAGAGAGAGAGAGAGAGAAGAGAGAGAGAGAGGAGAGAAGAGAGGAGAGAGAGAGAGAGAGAGAGAGAGAGGAGAGAAGAGAGAGAGAGAGATGAGAGAGAGAGAGAGGAAGAGAGCAGAGAGAGACGAGAGAAGAGAGAGAAGATGAGAGAGAGAGGAAGAGCAGAAGCGATGCGACGAGCACGAGCAGAAAAGAGAGAGATGACGAGCGAGCGAGCGAGAGCGAGAGAGAAAAATAGCAAAATTAGAGAACATAATAGCAAAACAAAACATAAAAAATTAGCAGTACGAAGGGAAAAATAGCATACGCGCCATCCAAAACTTGTGAATGATGACGGCCTTTATTTCAAGAGCCTGAGCTAAGCCGTTAACGGGTACACACACACCGGTGACCAAGGGTTGTGTGAGAGGAAGTGAGTAAAGATATTGCACCACTGTCCACTCTCCGGCCTGTTTCCTTTGCTTCCTGAGGTTGCCACTGCTAGTATTTCCCAGCCTTTATGAGGGAGATGGAGTTGTTGTTTTTTTTAACTTGTAATTTGTGAGAAGTCATCTTATTTGATGTATCTTGGGGTGGATAGGTGTGTTTGGGGAGGGGGCTGGATAGGGTATGTAGGGGAGGCTAGGGATGGTAGGGGGATGGTTAGGGTAAGGGAGGGTAGTAGGGTGATGGATAGGGAGGGGAGAGTGACGTTAGGGATTATATGCTATGTTAGTTTTAAATTTTTGTTTTTTGTTGTGTTGCTGATTGAGCTGATAGGAAATGACAGATATATGACATGGAAGTAGAATTTTAATGTGAGAATAATACTTAGGCGCCACATAGTTTCCCATATATATTTTTTAGACACTTGATACTTTTCTTAATTACTGATTAGAGGAAATTTCTGGTCCAGGATCAATTTTTGGTATATCATGTCATTTCTTTTTATGCATTTTTGTGGGCAATAAAATATCTATATCTATATCTATAGTAAAAGATAAACTACGGCATACAGCTAGTGGTGGCATCTCATTACATCATTGTAGTGGTAGACATCAGGAGAGTGGCAGAGTAGAATGATTTGTATGACCTAATTTTCAGAGAGAGAGAGAGAGAGAGAGAGAGAGAGAGAGAGAGAGAGAGAGAGAGAGAGAGAGAGAGAGAGAGAGAGAGAGAGAGAGAGAGAGAGAGAGGAGAGGAGAGAGAGAGAGAGAGAGAGAGAGAGGAGGAGAGAGAGAGAGAGAGAGAGAGAGAGAGAGAGAGAGAGAGGAGAAGAGAGAGAGAGAGAGAGAGAGAGAGAGAGAGAGAGAGAGAGAGAGAGAGAGAGAGAGAGAGAGAGAGAGAGAATGACGCAATGGTGATGAAGATGAGTGCCAAGCGACATTTCGAGGAATAGTAATATGTGAAATTGATGATGATGATGCACTTGGGAAACAGGAGACAAGGTACAGAGGGAGACATCAAATGGGGTAAGAACAAAGACACACAAGAAGACAGGATAAGACGACATGCCAGTAATGAGCGAGAGATTTCAACCCCTTGAGGCCCAGAACGTGATTTCCATTGTAATTTGTGTACCAATAGACGATTTTTTAGTGACTATAAGCAATATTTTATAGATATGACCTGTTTAGTATCCTTGTCCATTAGCTAATTTGGTATGTTCAGTTACTTTCTTGTAATTTTATGGCTAATAACACACAATTTTATATAGCAAAGGAAAGATCTGGGCGTTAAAGGTCAGAACGGCGAGGAGCTTCAACGCTAGGGGAGAGCGGGGCAGGTTGCATCATTGCTCTAACTCGCATGTTATCACACGTACATCGTCTTACTACTACTACTACTTACAATAAACTACTACAACTACAACAATAATAATAATAACAAAAAAAGTGAATGCGAGTTAGAGGCCAATGATGCAACCTGCCCCGCTCTCCCCTACCTGTGACGGGAGGCCAAGGAAGAGGAGGAGAAGGGAACTTACGTGGACGTGATGGTTCGGAAGCGCTCCTGGCCTGCCGTGTCCCAGATCTGTAATTTGACGCGCTCCCCATCCACCTCCAGCGTCCGGATCTTGAAGTCGACGCCGATGGTGGTGATGTAGTTCCCAGTGAAGGTGTTGTCTGCAAATCTTAGCAGCAGAGAGCTCTTTCCCACACCTGTCACGGGAAGACAACGAGTGAGACGTGTACAGTATTCCCTCGCCTTACGATGCCTCTGAGACCTGTACAGTATTCCCTCGCCTTACGATGCCTCTGAGATGTGTACAGTATTCCCTCGCCTTACAATGCCTCTGAGACCTGTACAGTATTCCCTCGCCTTACGATGCCTCTGAGACGTGTACAGTATTCCCTCGCCTTACGATGCCTCTGAGACGTGTACAGTATTCCCTCGCCTTACGATGCCTCTGAGACGTGTACAGTATTCCCTCGCCTTACGATGCCTCTGAGACGTGTACAGTATTCCCTCGCCTTACGATGCCTCTGAGACGTGTACAGATTCCTGGCCTTACGATGCCTCTGAGACGTGTACAGTATTCCCTCGCCTTACGATGCCTCCGAGACGTGTTCAGTATTCCCTCGCCTTACGATGCCTCTGAGACGTGTACAGTATTCCCTGCCTTACGATGCCTCTGAGACGTGTCAGTATTCCCTCGCCTTACGATGCCTCTGAGACGTGTACAGTATTCCCTCGCCTTACGATGCCTCTGAGACGTGTACAGTATTCCCTCGCCTACGATGCCTCTGAGACGTGTACAGTATTCCCTCGGCCTTACGATGCCTCTGAGACGACAGTATTCCCTCGCCTTACGATGCCTCTGAGACGACAGTATTCCCTCGCCTTACGATGCCTCTGAGACGTGTACAGTATTCCCTCGCTTTACGATGCCTCTGAGACGTGTACAGTATTCCCTCGCCTTACGATGCCTCTGAGACGTGTACAGTATTCCCTCGCCTTACGATGCCTCTGAGACGTGTACAGTATTCCCTCGCCTTACGATGCCTCTGAGACGTGTACAGTATTCCCTCGCCTTACGATGCCTCTGAGACTGTTCAGTATTCCCTCGCCTTACGATGCCTCTGAGACGTGTACAGTATTCCCTCGCCTTACGATGCCTCTGAGACGTGTACAGTATTCCCTCGCCTTACGATGCCTCTGAGACGTGTTCAGTATTCCCTCGCCTTACGATGCCTCTGAGACGTGTACAGTATTCCCTCGCCTTACGATGCCTCTGAGACGTGTACAGTATTCCCTCGCCTTACGATGCCTCTGAACGTGTACAGTATTCCCTGCCTTACGATGCTCTGAGACGTGTACAGTATTCCCTCGCCTTACGATGCCTCTGAGACGTGTACAGTATTCCCTCGCCTTACGATGCCTCTGAGACCTGTACAGTATTCCCTCGCCTTACGATGCCTCTGAGACGTGTACAGTATTCCCTCGCCTTACGATGCCTCCGACACGTGTACAGTATTCCCTCGCCTTACGATGCCTCTGAGACGTGTACAGTATTCCCTCGCCTTACGATGCCTCTGACACGTGTACAGTATTCCCTCGCCTTACGAATGCTCGACACGTGTACAGTATTCCCTCGCCTTACGATGCCTCTGAGACGTGTACAGTATTCCCTCGCCTTACATGCCTCTGAGACGTGTACAGTATTCCCTCGCCTTACGATGCCTCTGAGACCTGTACAGTATTCCCTCGCCTTACGATGCCTCTGACACGTGTACAGTATTCCCTCGCCTTACGATGCCTCGCTTATACGATCAACCTTCTTGAGTACCCTTTGTTCTTTCTAATTCACGACGGATTTGCTCGCTTTTACGATCATGAGAGTGATCTGGTATGTCTTCTAAGCAGCCTGCAAGTTTTAGTGCTTCCCCAATTACCAACCCCACAGAGAGACAGGGAATTGATTATTAATTTATGTCACGAGCTTAACATTATTGTAACTGGTCCTGCCTTGGGTGAGTCTGACATGATTAATACCATATTTCCACCGCTGATGAGGAGTGAGGGTTTCAAGTCTTTATTTCTTGATCTATATCTCTACTCTTGCATTATGTACATATAAAATACATGTCTGTCTGTCTTAAAACACGTTCTGAAAACAACATAACAAAATTTTATAACTATAAAGGGAAAAGAAACGGGTATGAGATAGGAAACCTTAAATCGGTTACTGTAAATGGCATCGAGGATCAAGGGGGTAAGGGGGGAGGGGTGCTTAACAGGGTGGAGGGGGGGGGGAGGGGGAAGGGTTTAATACCAGATTGTCCACGCTGAGGTAGGAGTGGGGTTTTCAAGTTTACCTCCTTTATCTTTTTTTTGCATATGTCTATTATCATCTGTTTCTTCTACGCTAATGATTTCAATAGTCGGTACATATAAAAATTTACAAGCCTATAAGGGTTCAGGGACACTATGGTCAGGAACACCATAAATCCCATTATCTTACGTTCGCTATACGATGGATCACTATACAATTGGGTTTTCAGGAACGTACCCATAAGGTTAATACGGAATTACTGTAACGGCCTGAAACAGTAAGTGTGCAAATGTGAAGGTCCTGCTTTTTCATGACACCTCGCACTATATCTTTTCTTGCTACTGTAATTCTGAATCTTTCTCATTCTATTGTTTCTAATTTATCGGACTCTTCTGTTCTTGGTTTTATGTTGAATATATACATAGACAAAACTTTCATGGGAGATAGTCTAAGGCAGTCAGGAACACAGGAAATCAAGAGGCCGGAGTGGGGTGTTTCGGGTCCTGATTTTATATAGTGACCGTGCCTTATAATAGTGTTTACATAAGGTTATATACCGTGTTTATATAGTGATGTGGCCATGCATCACAGATCACAGTAGGGCTGAACATAGGCCGTCCCCTCAGAGTTCTTTCTCATCATTAGGTAGGATATCCAAGTCAATCAGTAAGGGAGAAACTTTCCACCATATATCTATTTGTGTTTCTATATTTATCCTTACTGTCTATCTATTTCTATGCCCCCTCTCTCTCCCTACAGAGAGAGAGAGAGAGAGAGAGAGAGAGAGAGAGAGAGAGAGAGAGAGAGAGAGAGAGGAGAGAGAGAGAGAGAGGGAGAGGAGAGAGGAGAGAGGAGAGAGAGGAGAGAGAGAGAGAGAGAGAGAGAGAGAGAGAGAGAGAGGAGAGAGAGAGAGAGAGAGAGAGAGAGAGAGAGAGAGAGAGAGAGAGAGAGAGGAGAGAGAGAGAGAGAGAGAGAGCGGCATCTATCCATAAAATTCTTTCTAATCTGTAGTAAAAATTTTTGTCATGTATAAAATATTGGTACATAATTTGTATTAAACGTGTTTCTCTAAATCATTGGTGCTAAAAGTATTGTGCTATGAAACTGTATCTTGACAACATGACGTAGCTATTACTAATCATCAATAAAACACTCCTGATTCACACAAACTAAACAATCAGTCCATTGTTTCCATGTCCCTGCCTGATAGAGTCTACTGAATGAAGTCCCCACAGATAAACACTGATTAGGCTTTACACTCAACCATCAATCTCCTCCCTTCCCCTGGTCAATCACTCACCCAGTAACAGGTGACATGAAGTCCTAAGACAAAAAAACTTATTCAAGCTTTGGAAATAAATACAACTTCAATGGTTTTTAATCCGAGCATCAATTCTTCTGTGTCTCGAAGCTCTCTATGACATTTTCCAATTGATATAACGTTGAGTAGTTTTGGCCATTAATTTACCAGTAACTACCCATAATTTAAGGTATAAAAATAACATGCCATGTAATTATGGTTACCTATAACCATGTACAGTACCCTTCAGAGTTTCACGCTACGTGAGTTTCGCGCCGAGTCATAAATTCTTACCATCCTGACTTTCGCGCATTATCTCCCCGAGTTTCGCGTTGCTTCGTACATTTTTTTTTTTTTTTTTTTGGTGTGTGTGTGTGTGTGTGTGTGTGCGCCTACAGCGCCGTTAGGCAGTGACCTCCAGGGGTGGGATGGTAGGCCCTGGTGGTTCACTCGAGAGCTGTGGTGGTTGGCCCTCACCCGTGGTGGCGCAGGCAGCATTTTTATAGTGACGCTTGTGATCAGAGGCTCATGTTGCCCCCCTGTATCCTCCGATGCACTCGCAATCGTAGGTAGAGTTAATGGGCAGCATGTGGGTGTTCTTAGGCCACTCGACGGTGCAGAGAAAGATTTTATACCTTACGGTAATATCAAGATCAAGATCAAGTAGCGCTATGTAAATAGTTGTATGTCCCGTACGTACAGATGGAAGAATGGTGGCAGCAAGGTGTGTGTGATGTGTGTGACAGGAGTGGATGAAACTGTGGAGTACTTGATGCTGAAATGTGAACGGTATGAGTATGCTAGAACAAAGATGTTGGAGGTAGTGGTAGGAGAGGTCGGAGTGAAAGAATGGCGAGAGATGAGAGACAGGAGAGTGGATAGGCAGATGGAGTAACTACCTGCTGGGGTTGTGTGCTGAGTGGAGGAGTGACAGTCGTGTGGCTGAAAGTGTAAAAGAATTCTTGGAGACTTCTTGGAGAGCACGCATGAGAGATAATGAGAGGCAGGGGGCCCCTCAGTGATCGGGGACCCCGTATGAATGTGATGCAGAGAGAGGAATGAGGGGAAAATGAAACACCTAGTTTTGCTTCCCTCCCAACAGAATACTACGTGTGTGGGAGAACGCCGGACCCAAGGCTTCACCAAGTCCGACAGCATCCGCTGGGTGACTCCCAACTCAAGCTCAAGCTCGTAGGTCCTCTCCTCTCCTCCTCTAGTTTTGGCCGATGCCACCACCCCGGGAGGCGGGTCACAAGCCCCCGGCTAACACCCGGTACCCATTCACTGCTGGGTGGACAGGGGCTCGGGGCATTTTCAGGGTATTTTTTGGGGGAGAAAGGGAGTCTTATAAGCCGTAAAATACGTTACACTCTTACCGGAATAAATAAGCATTTTTACAGTGTTTTCAATACCCGAGTTTCGCGATCCTCAAGTTTAGCGCAATGCCAACGGAAGAAAGCCGGCGCCAAACTCGGGAGGGTACTGCAGTATATGGTTACCTCTCCCTTTGACATGAATTACACTTGAGCGCTCTTTGCTTTGTCACAAGTATGCACGCGTAAGACTACTTCACTACTTAACGAGACCATTATAACACCCTTATCTGTGGTAGAGGAACCATACCTAGAGGAGGAACAGGATATAGTGGGGGAGTATTTGTTTGAAGATGGAAATGTGGAAGAAGCAAAAAGAACAATCAAGAGTTTTTGGATGACCAGAGAAAATAAGAAAGAAAAAGAAAGAAACTAATAAGATAAGACCAGAGAAAATAAGAAGAAAGAAAGAAAAATAAATCATAAGACAGAATATGTGAAGACAACTAACTAAAGATCCAGTGAAGACAATTAACTAAAGATCCAGTGAAGACAACTAACTAAAGATCCAGTGAAGACAACTAACTAAAGATCCAGTGAAGACAACTAACTAAAGATCCAGTGAAGACAACTAACTAAAGATCCAGACAGCAAGAAGAAACACGTCAGGGAGTGCCGAAGAAAAAGGCCAGACTCCCGACCCACAACTGAACTGAACTGAGGCTGGGCAAGATGTGTTCACTTACTAAGCTTTATGAACGCATTATCATTACTGAACTACACAAAGCTTTTATCCACTTAATTACCACACACTCAATGGTCTAATTCTAGCAATATAATCTAACCACACTCGAACTAACTTAATACATTACACGCACATTCAATTGGTTTAAATTTGTAGAAGCATCAACTAAGAGAAAGATTTTGCAGTACACCTTTAGACGCAAGGAAGGAAATATCTGTCACGTAACCATTTAAAATACAAACACAAAAGTGGCTCAAGAGAAAATCACAGTAAAAAAAATTCATGATACAAACCGAGGATTGAATGAAGACAGGAGGAAGTGTTAGGACTAATAACAAGGGTGTGGGAGGTGCTAAGACTTGACAGGACCTAAGGCATGGGAGGAGTGGTAATGATGGGTCCTAACAATCCCTCACTCTGTTCCCTGCCTCCCTTGCCCCCTACACTATTAGGTCAAAGAATACTGCAAACTCAAAAATAAAGTAGACGATTAGGGCCAGACGCTTCAATATTACTCCTCCACCTCCCTCACACTGTGCTATTATTTACTGCCTTAGCAATCCACTGCTTCTAGGGCTTGACTAATTTTGCCTAGTTAACATATCTTATGTGTTTTCTAATTACAGTAAAAGCCTTATAACTCGGCACGATAGGGGCTCTGGTCCTTGCCGAGTTATTCAATGTGCCGAGTTATGCAATGTCCTCCTCTGATATGGGTATATATATATATATATATATATATATATAAAAAAAAAAAAAAAAAAAAAAAAAAAAAAAAAAAAAAGGTAAATACAGTACTGTAAAAGCATACAAACTACATTTACCAGTGAACGGGTAGAATGTGCTAGATTTGATATCAAACTCAGCACAAATAGCACGCATGGACGCACCTGCATCCATCCTTGCCAGCACTTTCACCTTTTTCTGCAGGCTCAGGCTCTTCAATTTCATTCCCTTCCTGCTGGAGACACCCTTGCGTGATGGAGCTGACATCTTGATATACAGTACTGTATGATGTAATCCCTAAACACGTAAAATAGGTGGCAAAGTAAAGCAAAGGTCAGGAACCAGTGCGTAGGCTGCGCCGTGTTTTTGTTGTCCAAGCACCGTCTTGGATTACGAATCCCAATCCAATAACACTTGCTGAAATGTGTTATACTACTTTGTGATATTGTTTGCAATGTTTTGCATTGATTATTATTTTGGCTCCTACCAAGCTTGTTGTGTTTTTGAAGCAGAAACAGATCCTTTTTCAATTTCGACAAAAAACGGAATTCGTATCCAAGACGGTGCTTTGACGACATAAACACGGCTCAGCTGACAGCCTACACGCTGCTTCCCGACCTTTGCTTTACTTTGCCACCTATTTTACGTGTTTTGTGATTACATCATACAGTACTGTATTTCAAGATGTCAGCTCCATCACGCAAGGGTGTCTCCAGCAGGAAGGGAATGAAATTGAAGAGCCTGAGCCTGCAGGAAAAGATCAGAAGGACAAAAATACGACTATGCGACTGACGATATGCCGAGTGTAAGCGAAGAGATGCAGTTATAACATCAATATGCCGAGATACATTATTTTTTGCCGACTTTCTGTTTACATGTTCACACAAGAGGTTGTGAGGGCATGATATGCCGAGTGAAAACCATGAGATGCAGTTTAGGTGAGGCGGTAGCAGAGTGGTTAGCGTCACCAAGTGGCGTTCTCGAAGACCTGAGTTCGATCCTGAGTGAGACCCATAAATCCACTTGAAATCTTTCTGCACCGTCGAGTGGCCTAAGAACACCCACATGCCCTGTCCATTAACCCCACCTTCGACTGTGAGTGCATGGGAGGACACAGGGGGGCGGCATGAGCCTCTATCACAGGCGTCAGTCCAGGGCCGGATTAAGGGGGGGGGCTACCGGGGCTCTAGTCCCAGGGCCCCCACCAAAAGGGCCCCCACCATATGTATATTAGCTTTAAGCAGTAATATTAAAAACATTGGCAAGTTACAAAACCAAAACATATTTGTCTGTCTCTGTTTCATCCTTTATCTCTGAATACCAGTCTATGCATTAACAGTTCTTTGCCAAGCATAGGCCTCAAAATACCCACAAAAGTGCTTAATTTTCGTGCGAATATAGGGCCCCCACAAAAGCTGAGCCCCAGGGTCCCCACAGCTCTTGATCCGGCCCTGGGCATCACTATAACAATCCTGCCTGCGCCACCACGGGCGAGGGCCAACCATCACAGCCCTAGAGTGAGCCTCCAGGGCCTACCATCCCACCCCTGGAGCTCA
Organism: Chionoecetes opilio; assembly: GCA_016584305.1. Lineage (NCBI taxonomy): Eukaryota > Metazoa > Arthropoda > Malacostraca > Decapoda > Majidae > Chionoecetes > Chionoecetes opilio. The sequence continues at coordinate 37,369 of JACEEZ010009403.1, read as the reverse complement.
CTGCCTACACGCGCTATAGGCATAGGTAAAAAAAAAAAAAAATAATAATAATAATAATAATAATAAAAAAACTAAAAAAAACTTTGCCTTTGCCATGCCGAGTTATATCAAATTCTGAGTTATACAGTGCCGAGTTATAAGGCTTTTACTGCATATAACAATGGTTTTTGGGGTAAATAACCTTTAGATTGATTTATGATTTTTTCTAATCAATCAATCATTGGGGGCACACGCCGGGGGGCGCGTCGCCTCGCCCACCCTACGACGCCACTCCCGGGGGTCACCACGCGCGAGTTCCCATGCAGGCTCCTTTCCCATACCAAGCAGCTCTCGACAAGAAACATCAACTTGCCCCAGCCAAGAGCCTTGTGGGCGCCCCCTTGGCCTCCTCCACGCCGGATTGTCTTACAGATACAACCCGATGGGAAGGATCGGTTTCAGGGTAGCGTGCCACATGCCCATATAGTCGAAGTTGGCGCTGACGGACTATGCAGGTAATAGGCCTCGATTCAGTCTCACAGTGCAATCGCTGATTTGACACGTAATCATCCCAGCGATACCCCATGATTCTGCGAAGACACTTATTACCAAAGGCATCGATTAGTCTCTTCAAGTCACTATTTAGTGTCCATGTCTCACAACCATAGAGTAAGACAGGGATCACAAGCGACTTGAAGATCCGGATCTTTGTCCTCCTGCACAGGTACCGACAACGCCAAATACTCCCGCTGAGCGAGTCCATAACACCGTGGGCTATGCCAATCCGCCGTAAGGCTTCTTGACGTGACCCGCCGTCATTATGGACTGCGCTACCAAGGTATGTAAAGCTTTCCAAGATCTCAATGTTCTCGCCACACGCATGAACAGACTGTACTGCTTCATCTAGTAAGTCTCCAAACACCTGGACCTTGGTCTTGAGCCAGGAGACCTCAAGTCCCAAAGGCTTTGCCTCCTCGTGCAGCGCCTCGAGAGCCATCACCAGGACCTCCAGTGACTCAGCAAAGATTACTGCATCATCGGCAAAGACAAGATCAGTGATCTTGGTGTTGCCGACGGATGCTCCACAATCACTTTGATCTACAACCTTGTCCAATACCCAGTCCATACAAGCGTTGAAAAGTGATGGGGCAAAGACGCACCCTTGCCTCACTCCTGTATTCACAGGAAAGAAGCTGGATACACCTGTCCCACACTTCACAGCACTCTCAGTCCCAGAATACAGAAATGTCCCATTTTTTCTAATGGGGGCCTTAATTTAAAACAAGGTTAACTGAAACAGAGAAGGGCTTGGCTCAGGAGGAAAGACGTGGGGTGGTTTATGAAACTGTCGCCGATAGGAAGTCTCGCCGAAACACCAACCGAGAACTCTTGCCGACAATGGAACATTCGTCGACGCGGAAATTTTTAGGGACAGATCCACTTGTAATAAATGAAAAGGAAGGATAAACGCTATTTCATTATTGGACACCACATTTTTTGCTTGCCCCAAAACACTAAAACTGCAGTCTGACTGCATTGGTAACGTAACCCAGCCTAACTGGGTGGGCTGCCCAGACCCCCTGCTCGTTCACTAACCTAACCTGGACATTGATTACCTGACCAACATAACATAACAATAATAATAATAATTTTAATATCACCTGGAGGCATACAGGCAAAACAGCAACAACAACAAGACAAAGAGTTAACTTAAGTACTAACGCAAAATGACATAATAAAGGCACATGGCATGAGTACATTAGAGCACATAGTACCAAAGTGCATATAGTACATAGGGTATACTTGTACACTTGTGCTACCCCACATTCTGTACAAACAGCAGGCCCAGCCACCGCTGTTGTATAGGTCCACATACATAGGCCGAGCTCTGTCTGACGGAGGTGATGATGGAGTTTGCAGAGAGCTCCACCCTGAACATGACCACAGCCCCTAACCTAACTGTGCAGGCTATTGCTGGTATTTAATCCCTGAATGCAGAAACTTGAAGTTGATAAATTTATGTATTGGGTGCTGTAATATCATGATCGAGAACTGGAACTGTCGCCGAAAATAGGAACACTCGCCGACGTCGGTGAGAATTCCTATCGGCGACAGTTCTAGGTATCCGTGGGGTTCGGTTTAGTAGAAGTAATATTCATAGATTTGACGTGTTCATAAATTCATCTAATTTCTTCCCCATTTAGAGTAGAATCCCTCTTAAAACAACAACAAAGAGAAATGTTGCCGAAAAACAATTATCAAATGACTATAAACCACCTCAAAATCTATCAGAACATAAATGCCTTGTCAAAAATCGTTACGGTATGCTGAGAAACTTTTATGTGTCACTGTATCATTTGTTTCCTCCCCTACATTGCCTCCCCTGCCCCCCTGTCCCCGCTCCCCGCCCCGCCCCGCTCCTGCCCCCTTACCTGAGTCCCCTATGATGAGTAACTTGAACAGGTGGTCGTACTCTCTCGACATGGTGGAAAAAGACACATAAACGCCTCCGAGATGAGTATATTATTTTTTTCTGCTCTTACTCGGTGAATCACAGAACTCAGTGAAGGGAAGGAAGGTTGCTTGATTCTACTCTCCTTATTTCTGGTGTTTTCCTCGGTTTCCGGGTCACTTTGAGGCACTCTATACACTCCCGGGGTACTTATGTGTTAGTTGGACTCATTGAAGGGCGCCTATTGCCGTACCGAGGCTGATGGTTTAATAAATGATGGAAATTTTGACAAGAATTCCTTCTTTCACTCTGGCAACTTGGCTACCCCTGCGTCCCGATCCCCGCGCTGGCCTTGACGACGGCTTTATTCTCATATATAAAGCTGCACATTTCATAATCTTATAAATTAGTACATCAAAAACATAAATTTCATGGTAGAATATCTTTCTTGATTTAAATGTAAGTTCTTCTAGGGTGATTTACAATGCTCACATATATAAGGCTCTACATTTCCGTATGTTATACATTACTGCACATTAACAACACATTTGTATCAATAGGACATTTGTAATTCTAGGTAACAACTGCTCTTGAATGATGGTTGATTCTTTTTAATATTAGTAAATGACTAAATGTGACAAATAACTCCATGCGGCTAGGTAGGGGTGCAGGGTTCGAACACTGTTCCAATGATAACTGATGAATATATTTCGGTTGCTGTATTTTATGATATCAAAGGTATCCATGTCATTTATAGCATGAACATATATGTACTAGGAAGCTTAAAGTATTTGGTTGCCTTATTTATTGAATCATCCTCGTCAATTAAGGTGCCAACTACCCGCCCTAATTATGTCATTAAGCGCGAGGGCATGAACAGCAGGGCGCCTGATTCAACTGTCGCTGTCAGCCGGCGTGTCCACTGCACCCTAGAGCCTAGAGGGCACGACACTGTCAGCTGGGAAGACTTTTTCACTACTGTATGTTAAAAACCTGTCCACTACCTACCGGTACATATCGTGGTGGTATTACTAGGACATTGATATTCGTATTCACAGAGGTGGGCATCGCAATTTTTTTTCCAATTCCGCAATCGCAATTCCGCAATTCCGACCTGCACCAGTCCGCAATCGCAATTCCGCAATTCCGACCTGCACCCGTCTGCAATCGCAATTCCGCAATTCCGACCTGCACCCGTCCGCAATCGCAATTCCGCAATTTTTTTCAGATAGGCCTTTTCGCAATCGCAATTCCGCAATTCCGCAATTCCGCAAACTAATTTTGACACCTACAATTACAACAAAACACCTACAATTAAAACAAAAAATGTCTCTAGACTCTTAAACATCTCTAGACTCTTAAACACCTACAATTAAAACAAAAAATGTCTGTAGACTCTTTATTAGTGTTTAATACTTCTGTATTCCTATTCTGTTTCTGTCTACACTTGTTACTTGTCCTTCACAATTAAGTCTTTGTCTCTTTTAGTGTTTTTCTTTACTCTTACACTTCACAGTCTACTGGCTAGTAATCACTAATCTAAGTAATCTACTAATCTTCCTCTTCCTCCTCCTCCTCCTCCTCCTCCCACTTCTTCTGGTTCAGCATGAGGAGGTTGGCAACTAATCACACACTCGGCCAGCGTACACGCTCTCAATCCCAAGTTCCAGCACGCACTGACTGAGTGACTGTGCTACACTTGGCAAGTTGGCAGTTGGCAGTGTCGTCTCCACAATATTTGGTGGGAGCTTATGTTCACGCGGGCACTTGCCACTTTGAAGGTGGTGACCGTCACAATTATTGCGATTGCGTTTCAAAATTTTGGCGGTCCGCAACCCGCAATTCTGCATTTTTTTCAGGCATCCGTAATTGCGCAATTCCGCAACCGAATTACCCATTCCGCAAGTTATTGCGATTGCGTTTAAAAATTTTGGCGGTCCGCAATTCGCAATTCCGCAATTTTTTCAGGCATCCGTAATTGCGCAATTCCGCAACCGAATTACCATTCCGCAAGTTGCGGAATTGCGGACTAAAATTGCGGAATGCCCACCTTTGCTTATTCATTCATTCATTAACATGTATCTCTCCACTCTTAATCCCCCCCACCCCCCGTATGTGTGTATGTGTGTGTATAGATATACAGATAGATTGATATATAGAAGATAGAGAGATAGATAGATAGGTATGGATAGATAAGAATACAAACAATTAGAGAAATGTATATACGAAGCATCCTAGCTACATATAACTTTTACCAAGAAAATCATGCGTTGTTCAATGTTCATGAAGTGTTTGGGTTACGCCAGGCATCTTCCCTACCAAGGTCTAAATCAGTAAATAAATTATCCAGACCTTGTTCCCTACTACCTATCTATCTACCCACGTCATGCAAATGGTTGTCATGCAAAATCCCTGAAAAATAATAATTAAATGGAGCCTTTACACAGTGATCACGAGAGCAGGATCAACAGCTGGCTGACACTGACCCAAACTTTCTTCAGCACCCAAGGGCCTCTACCAGTGCGTCGTGCCTTGCGGACCACACACAAGATCCTCGGGGCTCAGCCATGACGGTGGTACATACGTGGTGATGTGGTGGCAAGGTATACTATAGCAAAACAAGCAGCAATATATGAGTGTATGCGTGACTCTCCCTTGGGTTTGCTGCAACGTCTACCAGAGTATATATAGTTCTTAACAGTCTATTTTATTATATTAACAGTCTATTTTATTATATTAACAGTCTATTTTATTATATTAACAGTCTATTTTATTATATTAACAGTCTATTTTATTATATTAAGTCTATTTTGTTCTGTTATCAGTCGTTATAGTTTATTTACTTTGGCGTCTACCACCTCCTTAGTGCATGGCGAGATTGGTTTGCTATGGTGAGGACTATTATCATGAAGAAAACGTTGATGCATTTCTACTAGAGGGAAAATATACACAGACTCAAAAACGAGGACGTGAATGATCTTTATATTTTGTTTTGCATTGGAGGATGAAGGTTAGCCAATAATTATGCATATCATGATTTCTAATGACAAGATTTCTCTCTGAAACAATATAGGTTTTTGTTGATTGTTACGAGGCAAAAAAATAATATACTTGCAAAGGGGGAGGGGGTATAGAGTAGCATCCCACCCCCCCGCCACTCCCTTGGAACCCCCCCCCCCCCCCTAGGACACCCCTCTGAGTCACGAGCCTGCCAGTCCGCGACACAGCAACGTTTTCTATACCACCAGAGTAGCTGACATTTATGGGAGACTTGTATAAACTAGCATATGGCCAGTCTACTCCTTGTTTATGTAAGGGCCATACAGGGTATTATATTTGGATGGAGGTAATTTCAGTAAGCAGTTTCCAGTGAGTGACCTGGGGCACTGTGAGAACTAGTTTATTGCATGTAATTATTAATTTTGAAGTAATATCAGTACCGTAGATAACAGTGAAGTCGCCAGTTCTACGTTTCTTTGTTATTTACAGACGTGTGGTGGCGTTAATACTTACATTTGTACTTCCATGATTTCAGGAAAGTTAGAAGGGTCTATCTGGAAAGTCTGTGTCATTTTGTGTCTTCATCTGTGTCATATTAGGGCTATAAATGAACAAATGACAAAAATAAAACCGAGTGGCGACCTCACTATACCTACTACAGTAAAGTCGCCAGCTAGTATTTTAACCCAACAGTTGAGTCGCCACTCTGGGGAATTCAGGGAAATTAGAGGTAAAGTAAAACAAGTCTCTATAGGCGTATTTTGTTGTGTCCTTCCGGAGTAAAATTATACTTATTTAAGCTCCGCCCCTGCTTGCCATCACAAAATACGATTGTAGCGCTGCCAAAGCTCTTTCTTGATGTTGCCGAGGGTAAAAGTGTCGTACACTTCATTACCTCTTGCAGAGGCTCAAGGAATATCGTTAAGGTTGACATTATTGAAGGCACAGCAAAGAGTAGTAGCGTGATTGTCCGTATTACACATCGATATCTAATTGTTTTGAGCTCTTAGAATAGCCTAGCATTGTTTTCTAACTCTATAGATGGACTTTATATTAAACTGAAATGTTTAGGGCGCTATGAAACTGTTATTTGAATATCTATTTGCTACACAGCCATTTCACGATGTGCGTCGAGGATGTTTAATGCTTTCATGGACCTGTACGTATGTAGGCTACGTGTACCTACATCTACGTTTCACGAATTATTCTTTGCCTAAACCTAGATGAATGCTGGTTGTGATTCATCCTCCAGTGCATCTCCCCCGTTTAACATCCATGGGCGGGTGTGTGGTGGGCGGGTGTGTGATGGACGTGTGGTGGGTGGGTGTGTGGTGGGCGGATGTATGATGGGCGTGTGGTGGGTGGGTGTGTGGTGGCGTGTGGTGTGTGGTGGGCGGATGTGTGATGGGCGTGTGGTGGGTGGGTGTGTGATGGGCGTGGGGTGGGGGGTGTGTGGGGCGGATGGGTATGGGCGGTGGTGGGTGGGTGGTGATGGGGTGTGGGGGCGGGGGGGTGCCGGGGTGGTGGTGGGTGTGTGGTCCGTGGGAGAGAAGACCTCCTTACCGTGTTGGCGCTGATTCGATGATGAAATTTTGATTCGTGCCCTGCGTGGGTTCTAAAAAAGGCTTTTTTTTTGTGTGATAAAAACATTATCCCAAAATTTTATCTTTTTCTTTTGCAAAGTAATATCACTCATAAATATTTTTAAGTATTTGACTATACTATACAAAAATAACCATTTTTGGTGCTAACCCAGAAAGCATCAACGAAGTTCGGACACTTTAAAAAATTCGGGGGATGGGAAATTTTTCCCAGAGTCGCTGGGAAAATTTTTTAATATTTGTGACTTTTTCCTTTTTAAGATACTCTCTACTCTTAACTTTACTACTTTTAATTTAAAATACAGTATCCTTTGCAGTCGTGGATGAAATGAATGTTGAATTGGATGAGAATTAAAGGAAAAGAGAAACATTACGGGGGGAATTCTGATAAAATTTTTTTCATCGCGCGATCTGATTTGGGCCCGGCTCTTGAAAAACCCCCACCCCCCCCCACCACTGTATAATTTTTTCAGGAAAAGAGTAAATTCCCCGCCGGGGAAAGATCGCTCTTTTTTATGCATGCAAAAGAGTAAAAAAAAAGTGGGCGGAGCTTAAAAGAGTAAAATTTTACTTCCATGGGCATGGACAAAAATACGCCTTATATAGGCGTATTTTGTCCATGCCCATGGAAGTAAAATTTACTCTTTTAAGCTCCGCCCACTTTTTTTTTACTCTTTTGCATGCATAGAAAAACTGAGCTGAGTCGTTCCGGCAGCGGAATTTACTCTTTTCCTGTAAAAATTATACAGTGGTGGGGGTGGGTGGTGGTTTCAAGAGCCTGGCCAATCAGATCGCGCGCATGAGAAAATCTTATCAGAATATCCTCCCGTAAATGTTTCTCTTTTCCTTTAATTCTCATCCAATTCAACATTCATTACATGCGCACGACATGCAAAGGATACTGTATTTAATTAATAGTAGGTAAGGAGTAGTAAGGAGTAGAGTAGGTGACTCTTAACAGGTAAGAAGTCACAAATATTAAAATTCTCCAGCGACGTCTGGGACAAATTCCCAATCCTCGAATTTTCAATGTGTCCGAATCTTCGTTGATGCTTGCTGGCTTAGCACCAAAACTGGTGTATTATTGCTATAGTATAGTCAAATACTTAATATATTCATGAGTGATATTACATTTGCAATAGAAATGTATAAATTTGGTATATATGTTATATCAACAAAAAGAAAGCTTTTAGAGAACCTATCGCAGGGCACGAATACGAACATTTCATCAGTCTGAATCAGCGCCAACACGGTAAGGAGGTCTCTCTCTACCCACGGGCCACCACACACCCACCACCACCCAGGCCACCACCGCCCACCACACACCCATCACACACCCACCCACCACACGCCATCACCCATCCGCCACCACACACCCACCCACCACACGCCATCACACACCCACCCACCACACGCCCATCACACATCCGCCCACCACACACCACACGCCCACCACACACCCACCCACCACACGCCCATCATACATCCGCCCACCACACACCCACCCACCACACGTCCATCACACACCCGCCCACCACACACCGCCCATGGATGTTAAACGGGGGAGATGCACTGGAGGATGAATCACAACCAGCATTCATCTAGGTTTAGGCAAGAATAATCGTGAAACGTAGATGTAGGTACACGTAGCTACATACGTACAGGTCCATGAAAGCATTAAACATCCTCGACGCACATCGTGAAATGGCTGTGTAGCAAATGAATTCAAATAACAGTTCATAGCGCCCTAAACATTTCAGTTTAATATAAAGTCCATCTATAGAGTTAGAAAACAATGCTAGGCTATTCTAAGAGCTCAAAACAATTAGATATCGATGTGTAATACGGACAATCACGCTACTACTCTTTGCTGTGCCTTCAATAATGTCAACCTTAACGATATTCCTTGAGCCTCTGCAAGAGGTAATGAAGTGTACGACACTTTTACCCTCGGCAACATCAAGAAAGAGCTTTGGCAGCGCTACAATCGTATTTTGTGATGGCAAGCAGGGGCGGAGCTTAAATAAGTATAATTTTACTCCGGAAGGACACAACAAAATACGCCTTATATATTAGCTGCGGAAGATGCTTGGATATATAAAAATTCCTCTGCCAACGTGAAAATAAATTCTATTAAAGTTTGAAAGATCTGGCAAGTCTGTGTCTTGTCGCCCGAAAAGCTAATGTTTACTGTCTGTCATCGCTCGAAGAAAAACGTGAGAAGCAAAATGCGCAACAGTTATACTTGCAGATACAAAGCATAAAACAACGCTGAAACAGGGTATATTATACAGGCATGATATAAACTACTGTGTAACATCTTCAGTGGCACATACAAATCAGTAGTGATGCTATAATTCGTAATATTTGGCGCCTGGTGACTTCACTGCAGGTGGCGACTTCACTGTTATGTACGGTAGCTATACTTAATCTTAGGAAATATAAAACGAAATATAAGAAAGAGGTTTAGCGTCTTAAGATGATTCCCCTAAACAAGTCAAGGCGAAATTAATCATTAAAAAAAAAAAATACTACGAACAATCATAATATACAGCAAACTATGATATATGATAATAGCTTTCACGACTGGGAGTCCGGGAGGGTTAAACTGAATTCCGAAGTCTTAGCATAATTTACATGGAAATTTCATAGAAAACGGAGCATCACAGTCACGACCAGGGTTGGATCAAATACTGACTTTTTACAATTGAAATACAAATACAAATACTTTCGTTTGGGATTCCAAAATACAAATACAAATAAAATACTTTTCTTCCTAAATCTAAAAATACAATACAATACAAATACTTTTTTCCTAAATCATAATCTATTTCTTCCTAAATCTAAGTATAAACTCTCTCTCTGATTGTGTGGTGTTGTGTGGTGTGTGTGTTGTGTCAAATGATTGACTCGAAATTCAAATATAAATACAAATACAAAATACTTTTTTATCTGGATGCTAATAATACAAATACAAATACAAATACATTAAATTGTATTTAATACAGTTCAAATACAAATACAATTGTTATTGATCACCCTGGTCACGACTACGTAAATGAGGATTTTTTGTAAGCTTTGTATCTTGTATTATAGTAACTTTATACGTATGCAGTGAGTTTCATACATTAAACAGTTTCTAGACGAGTAAAGGAATTATACAACTCTTCGATGATATGTATATTACTTATTTCCAATCTGTTAATCCGTCGCTAAGGGCAGAAAGCAAGGAAGATTAAGATTAGCCTTAGTGCATTCACGTCACCACAAAAGAAACTACTGATTCCATGAGCTTAGTATTTTATATATATACATATATTATAAATATATTATATATTATATAATATATATATATATATATATAAAATATATATATATATATATATATATATATATATATATAAGAGAGAGAGAGAGAGAGAGAGAGAGAGAGAGGAGAGAGAGAGGTGCCAGGGACAGTGACATGCACTTATCAATTAATAATTAGTGTTATAAATGTTTCCTCGACACGCATCACCTCTCTCTCTCTCTCTCTCTCTCTCTCTCTCTCTCTCTCTCTCTCTCTCTCTCTCTCTCTCACCAATGCTAGCTGCTACTACAACAACAACAAAACATAAGAACATAAGAACATAAGGAAATAAGGAAGCTACAAGAGGCTGTGAGGCCTACACGTGGTAGTTCCTGTTACCTAACACTACCTACATCCACCTTTCATCCCCATCCATGAATTTATTTAGACTCCCATTAAAGCTCTCTGAGTCTCTAATGACTCCGCACTAACTACCTGTCTACTGAGTCCATTCCAATCATTTACCACCCCATTTGTGAACCAGTTTTTCCCTATTTCTTTTTTAAATCTACGCTTTTCCAGCTTGAATCCGTTACTTCTTGTTCTACCCTGGTTACTAGCCGTAAGAACTTTTCCTACCTCTCCTTTATTAAATCCCTTTATCCACTTAAAAACTTCTATCAGAGATCGCCCCTTACTCTGCGTCTCTCGAGTGAGTGTAACTTTAATAGCTTCAATCTCTCCTCATAACTAAAGTTACGCATCCCTTGAATAATTTTGGTCATACTTTTCTGCACTGATTCTAACAAGGCTATATCCTTCCTGTAATATGGAGACCAAAACTGAACCGCATAGTCTAGTTGAGATTTGACTAGGGCCAGATAAAGCTTTAGAATAACTTCCGCACTTACTTTACACTCTGGAATGAATCTAACTTATTAGTCATTCCTATATCATGACTGCTCCCCTCATCAGACTACTTTGACTTTCATCAGCGTGTATCTATTAAGGTTCTTTACAATATGCATAACGCTGCACTATCAATATTAAATTCCATCTGCATCTGACTGCCACTCATGTTTATCTAAGTCTCTGCATATGCTATCACAGGACTGTGATCCAATAATCTAACCTACTTCATATAAATCAGCAAACTGCGAATCATGCTAATCCCACTCAGTCGTTGATTAATCAAAATTAGTCCACTACAACTATTACTCAAACTAGTTCTATTCACTTTAGTATCTGGAGCTCGATGCAAACTGTATGTAGACGTCGCTATATCCCCTAGGTCATCTTGAGTAATAAAAATAGCTCAAGCCATCACAATCAGCGACGTCCTTACATACGGAGGCATCGGAGCAGCTCAGAATCCTACTTAGTGTAGACTCGCTGTTGCTACTACTCGCATAGCACGACGGCTGGGGGTGATGAGTGGTTTTCGGAGCCTCAGCCAATCAGCGACGTCCTTACATACTCGGGTAGGCATCGAGCAGCTCCCAAGAATCCGCTTGTGTGACTATTACTACTAATCTACCTATACGACAGCAATAAAGAGGGGATGATGCAAGTGGATTGAGACGAGGTGACAAGGAGACGAGAGCTAGATCGCAAGAGAAGAGGAGAGAAGGAGCTGAGTGGAATACGAAAGCGCATAGGGGAGAGAGAGAGAGGAAGGAGAGGAGAGAAGAGAGAGAGAAGAGGAGAGAAGAGAGAGAGAGAGAGAGAGAGAGAGAGAGAAGAGAGAGGAGAGAGAGAGAGAGAGAGGAGAGAGAGGAGAGAGAGAGAGAGAGAGAATGTTGGTTGTGTTCCTGTCCACAATGTCCCCCTAAGCCTTAATTCGGACTTAGGGGCCTATAAGGGGGGGACACTCTCTCTCTCTGAAGTATTGTTTTGAGATCTACAGGAAAATCGTGGTTGTTTGGTATCATTTGGGAAATCCGTTTTTCAGACAATTTCTCCCTCAGGAAATCGTTTGTAGATCGTGTGGTTATTTAAAGGGAAGAGAGGGAAAGGGGAATACAAAACGACAGAGAGATTAGCAAGAAGCAGACCTGTTCTTTTTTCCCTCTTTATATTTTTAGATTCTTTTTCCTGGAGGAGAGAAGACATGCAAGCTACGACTAGATATCCTAAATGGACTCCATCGTTCGTTCGAGATGAAGGAATCACAGGCGTCGCTACTTTTTAAATTTTATTATTAATTTTTTTTATAGAAAAGTTAGAGGGGGGAGTGGGGGGGAGGCAGGGTGGGAGGGTAGGGGGGTAGATTAGAGGCAAGCAGTAGGAATAATGAAAGACAGTGGTTCTTTCATTTACCTACTGCTTTCCTCTAGTCTATCGGATCACAGTCTGTATATAATTTTATTTACAGATAGTGCGTGGGCTCAAACGGTTACATGCGGAAAACTGCGGTGAAGTGTTTCTTGGAATTTGCCTCCCTCGCAATACCTATCACACTTCTCTGAAATTATGTTGCAGAGGTTTTCCTTGTTCGTGAGAAGAGACAGTGACAGTCAGAGAATAAAATAAAAAAGTGGGGTGAGCCAATTTAGTGAGGGAGGTGTCTTGTTACTCTTCTTTTGAAAAGATTTAAGTCATAGGAAAGTGGAAAAACAGAAACAGGAAGAGAGTGCCAGAGTTTACCAGTGGGGAAAAAAAAAAAAAAAAAAAAAAAAAAAATAAAAAAAAAAAAGCCTGGGTCGATTAGTGCCGTTGTTTTGAGGCTGCCGTTGTTTTAAATGCCGGTTAAACGAGGTTCTGTGGCGGTATCAGATTTTTTTTCTCCGTAAAGAGGTCACGTTTATTTATAGACAGGCCACAGGATGCCACGTGACGTTTCTGGACCTAATATCTATATACACCCTTATATCTTTAATAAATAGAAAAAGTATGATATTTCGTCTGTATTTACATGAAAGGAGATAAAAATATATGTTATAAGATATAAAAAAAAGTGCCATGATACACCTCCAGCTCCTTTCTCTTTATCACTTTAAACAACACTCACCGTCCTAGAATCAATGCACATGCACACTTATACTTCACCATCTCTTCTTCACCGAGACTAATAGGTTACGAGCCGTCTGATACCAATCCTTCCCAATTCCTTCTCTGGATTCAAAGTTAGGCGTTGCGATGGTTCTTGGTAACCCAACGCCTAACTTTGAATCCAGAAGGAATTAGGGAAAGGATTGGTATCGGACGGCTCGTAACTTATTAGTCTCGGTGAAGAAGAGATGGTGAAGTATAAGTGTGCATGTGCATTGATTCTAGGACGGTGAGTGTTGTTTAAAGTGATAAAGAGAAAGGAGCTGGAGGTGTAATCATGGCACTTTTTTATATCTTATAACATATATTTTTATCTCCTTTCATGTTATTAGTAAATACAGACGAAATATCATACTTTTTCTATTCATTAAAAATATAAGCTTTAATCCCCCCCCCCCCCTCCGCCGCCCCCCCTTTGTGTTTTATCTCTCCACAAACATTTTGCAACACAAGTGGCAAAAGTGTTTTGTTGTGTTCTCTTGTGTTACGCTTCCCAGGCATGATGACAACGCTATAAAACAAAAATAGTGTTGTCATCATGCCTGGGATGATAATGTTGTCATCATGCCTGGGATGATAATGTTGTCATCATGCCTGGGATGATAATGTTGTCATCATGCCTGGGATGATAATGTTGTCATCATGCCTGGGATGATAATGTTGTCATCATGCCTGGGATAATAATGATCGTGACAATGATGATGCTAGCTATTTTTTTAATTTTTTTTATAGCTAGCATCATCATCATTGTCACGATCATTATTATCATCATTATTATCATTAAAATCATTATTATCATTATTGTTAGAATTAGTATTATCGTTACTATCATTATTATCATAATACTCATAATCAGTATTACCATTATTACTATCATTATCATCATTATCATTATCATAATTATTATCATTCGTATTTTTATTATCATAATCTTCAGCATTATCATAATTGCGGATGATACACAAAGATAAAAATCATAATCATGATATTTATCAGTTGCCTTGACACCTGTTACAAAATGATAACAGTAAAATATATATTTGGGCTGACGTCACAGGTGGAATCCTTGCACAAATATAGTAAGTGAATAAATAAACCTCATAAATATATTATAACATTATTTAACCTTGACGAAACCTCACACATTTAACTTGTACACACCTCATTCAAAGTTATTTTTTAATGGATTCAATTTACACAGCCACTGGACAAGTAAATAACGAGACACAGGCTGCCTTCCCTTGCAGCGGCCACCGTGACACAAGGTTGACATGCTGCCACAGATAAGAGCGATACGTTATCAGGTCTTTAGTCAATCAAGAGGGATAAAAGGGTTTCCTCATACCAGTACAACGTCAGCTGGTGAGGCGACACGAGGGGGCTTGGGAAGTGTCGAAAAGGAGTCATATTTTACGGTAAGATATAATATATACGTATATCTGAAGCTTTTCCAATATCTTAAGGGACAACAAGGATAAAGAAAATACTTTGACTAAATTCAGTAAAGATCTGATATATCCTGTCAGAGAAGAAGTCGCATTCCTAACACTATAATATCTTAGAAAAAAAACCCAGATTAGACGAAAAGTGAGAAAGAAATCTGTTATTTATGATGATAGAACAACTTTCAAAACGAAGCATAATACGTAGGCACCGTGACAGCCACAACAAAACACAGAATTCAGCATAGAGAAACACTGAACTTCCTGGACTGTGAATAAAATAAATAATTATAAGTATCCATAATATATACATAAAATTCTATTCTGTAATATTTTCAAAGTGCCTACGTTAATTTTTCCAATTTCTTTTATCATCAAGAGAGTAAGATGGACGTGGAATTATGAGAATCGAAGTAAAAATTGTGTCTGATTATATCGGAAATGTTTACTACCCAGGCGATCACTAAAACCACTAGAATATATGTAGGCGTACCACCAGGCTCCTCATTGCGTCATTATTTAATTATGTCGTTTCATGTGCCACGCGTTATATAAATGTCGACTTGGAGGAAAGAAAATCAAGTGCGATGTGTTAGCATTAGGTGGTTTAAAGTAATCGTCCAGACCATTTCATCATTCCTGATTTGATGTAGTTAGAGTATAGCCATTATCGAGTGACAATATGTTGTCACTTTTTGCATCCAGTCAGCCGTTTTTTAATAATCCGCAATCAATATCTGTAAATTCCCCGAGCTTCGAGGCGGCCTCTCTCCGCGCTGATCAGAAGCATGTAAACACAAGAGATAAATATAGTACTTGAAGATTTTTGGGTGTTTCTGATAGATTTGTTTTGCGATATGCCACATGCATGCATCCTTTATGGGTGCAGCAAGACAGCTGTGCTTTCCAGAGAAGTTTGCACACGTTTCCGACTGATACGACGACGTTAAATCTGTGGAAGATATTTTGTGCGGCGGACACATCACCCCCCACCCACCCACACATTCCGTAGCCACACACCATAGCGTAGTCTTGTATGGCAGTGCAACACAAACCAGTCAACAACACTCCCTTGCCTGTCATGTCACACTGTCTACATCACCCCCCACCCACCCACACATTCCGTAGCCACACACCATAGCGTAGCCCATCACAATCTGAGGTTCGTTTTCCTCATAGTATACGCGAGCAGCGTCATTTATTTCGGTCTCAGATTGAGCATCGTACTCTAGATCTGTCACAGCGACAGCTTCATTGTCTGACACCGAAGTACAATCGCTCATCATAACATTTGCCGACAGGTGTCAGACAGATGTTTACATTGGAGCCTTACTCTTCTGACGTCATCAATAACAGTCGTAGCCCTGTTGGAGGGAAGATTTTTTTTTTCGCGCGCTTTTTACAAAAGTCGTATTACTACGGAAATAAGGCCTGGAAATCAATTATTTTTGGTGGATTGGGTGTTTTGAATGGACATTCAACATAATTAGGCAAAAAAAAAAAGGGTCTGGATGATTACTTTAAGGCACGCGAGTCCAGGAATTTCTCATTGTTGTTATCGGTCTTCCGAACGGCTGGACGAGTTTTGGCTCACGCGGCGCACCTACGTCACGCGATCCAGGCCACCCCAAGCCCTCTCGATCTGCCTCATTCTATTTCTATCAGCAGCATAGCTGAGAGGCGGGTGGGATCCGCTCCGTGCGCCCACGGTCATATTCCATTTTTAAGATAATATAACAACAATAAAAACAACAATTATAAAAAAATCATAATAAATACTACTCCCCATGGGCCCATACTATAGTAGTAGTAGTAGTAGTAATAGTTACAGTAGTAGTAGTAATAATAGTAGCAGTAGAAGTAGTCGTATAGTAGTAGTACTTGTAAAGTAGTAGTGGTAATAGTAGTAATAGTAGTGTTAGTAGTAGCAATAGCAGTGGTAGTAATAGACTATTACCTTATAACAACACAATTGGTATTAATGGACATGTTATTTACCAAATAAGCAGTACATGAAAACAGCATGGCTGTAATAAACAATACTGTAAAAGGCTAAGTGGCATCGTGTTGGGGCGGAGGAGGAAGGAGGGACTAGGCTGCGCCAGCTGAGTCACGTGTCAGAGTCACGTGTTACATCCTCCCCCGCCCCAACACGATGCCACTTAGCCTTACAGTATTGTTTATTACAGCCATGCTGTTTTCATGTACTGCTTATTTGGTAAATAACATGTCCATTAATACCAATTGTGTTGTTGTAAGGTAATGTAATGTTCCAATACTAGTAAACATAATGATTAAATCATTCATAATTTCACCGAGTGGCAACTGCGAGTACACACTGTATCACTGTATCGTCACCTGGATCGCGTGACGTCACTCACCCCTCACCCCCAACCTGCGGGTCGGAAGACCGTTATAGACTGTGGTTGTTATTATCGTCATTATCTTGATTATCGCGTCCCTCGAGCATCTCCATCTTTTATTCTATCGTACTGAAGCTCCTTAGTGTTGTACCTTATACACTGTCCATTATCTGTGTTAAGGATATGCTACAACAGCAACGACAATTAACAGTAACAATAATAAGAATAATAACACTAGTTACTACTATTATTACGTACTACTATCTGCTACTTCCACTCCTCCTTCTCCTATGTACTACTACTACTACTACTACTACTACTACTACTACTACTACTACTAGTACTACTAGTACTACATGCACTTGTGATAAATGTAACTGCGGTGGAATGTGGTATAATCAATTGTCAATAAAATCATATCTCTCCACTACGTCAATGTGTGTATAATACGTAAGCTATCAGACATGATCTGGTAAATATGACTTTTCGTAACGCAGTTTTTGAGTAGTTTATGCATTCAGTGAAGGCATAAAAGTGAGGCTTCAGGGGACACCATTGAATTCCAAACAGTATTAAAAACTGAATGCGTATAAAAAAACTGTTAAAATTTGGGAAACATGAATTTTTCTCTGGCTTTGGAAATGTTTCGATTTTTTAGTTTTTCACTCCATTTGTTTTCTTTTAGTCTTGCTTATATTATAGGTTTGGTCTTTTCTTTATGTTGTACGTGATTGTGTCGGGTCGATGTTCACCTGTTAATTCATCACGTCAAGGTGTCAGTTCTTATCTCGGTAATCTCTCCCTTATTAGATTTTTTTTTTTTACTGTTTGAAGGTGAACATCGACCCGACACAATCACGTGCAACATAAAGAAAAGACCAAACCTATAATATAAGCAAGACTAAAAGAAAACAAATGGAGTGAAAAACTAAAAAATCGAAACATTTCCAAAGCCAGAGAAAAATTCATGTTTCCCAAATTTTAACAGTTTTTTTATACGCATTCAGTTTTTATCACATTTTGTTTGCTTGTTTATGATGTTCGCTAATAAATCCCTTATTTCTTTACGTGTATATTTGTGTAGTAAATATATATTATTTTTTTGTAATCTTTTGTAGTTTTTCAATTGCACTTACTATCATTACTACTACTACTACTACTACTACTACTACTACTACTATTATTATTACTACTACTACTACTACTACTACTACTACTACTACTACTACTACTACTACTTACTACTACATACTACTACTATACTACTACTAACCTACTACTACTACTAATACTACTTACTAACTACTACCTACTACATACTACTACTACTACTACTACTACTACTACTATATTACTACTCAACTACTACTACTATACTACTACTACTACTACTACTTAACTACTACTACTACTACTACTACTACTACTACTACTACTATTACTACTACTACTACTACTACTACTACTACAACTACTACTACTACTACTACTACTACTACTACTACTACTACTACTACTACTCCAACTACTACTGACTAAATTCTTATCTATTTGTATATATGCGAATCAATATACATCTTTCTTTAGTGCCCCTCTGATTTATTTTATCATCTAATTTTAATTTTCCCATTTTCTTTCCTTACAGACGCTTGTTATTCTGAAGGGCGTGAGGCGGTAGTGACGGAGGCCATGAGGACCACGATCGCCTTCCTCCTGGCGGCGGTTATCCTGCTGGTGGAGGAACCGAGAGGGGCTGCAGGTATTATCATCATTATCATCATCTTCTCTCAACAACATTAACATTTTCTCTCTCTCTTTCGTATTGTAGGAAAATTTTGTTTGACTGCTCAGATATTTTTCGAATGTACTATGTATCAAGTCTTCGTATATTACTATATTAAGGACACACAAAAAACAAAGCATTTTCTCCCCTTTTTTTGCAATATCAATGTTTTTGTTTGACTGCTCAGATATTTCTCGAATGTACTATGTATCAAGTCTTCGTATGTTACTTTATTAAGGACAAACAAAAAACAAAGCATTTTCTCCCCTTGTTTTGCAATATCAATGTTTTTGTTTGACTGCTCAGATATTTTTCGAATGTACTATGTATCAAGTCTTCGTATGTTACTATATTGAGGACAAACAAAAAACAAAGCATTTTCTCCCCTTTTTTTGCAATATCAATGTTTTTGTTTGACTGCTCAGATATTTCTCGAATGTACTATGTATCAAGTCTTCGTATGTTACTATATTAAGGACAAACAAAAAACAAAGCATTTTCTCCCCTTTTTTTGCAATATCAATGTTTTTGTTTGACTGCTCAGATATTTTTCGAATGTACTATGTATCAAGTCTTCGTATGTTATTTTATTAAGGACACACAAAAAACAAAGCATTTTCGCCCCTTTTTTTGCAATATCAATGTTTTTGTTTGACTGCTCAGATATTTCTCGAATGTACTATGTATCAAGTCTTCGTATGTTATTTTATTGAGGACACACAAAAAACAAAGCATTTTCTCCCCTTTTTTTGCAATATCAATGTTTTCTAATTCATTCTTTCATTAACACATTTTCTTATTCACGCATCTTACGTTCCTATTTCTTTTCAAGTTTTCTTTATTCTTTTTCCTCCTGTTTCTTGAAGTAGTTCGATTTGGTTTTCTCTTTCTATTGAAATCATATCTTTTTGGAAATCTTCATTCATCAGATTCTTCAGTTTTTGTTTTTTCATAAGTTCGATTTTTATGATTTTGATGTCCTTTTTTTTCTTCTTTTTGATGTCCTTTTTTTTATAATTTTGATGTCCTTTTTTCTTTTCTTTTTGATGTCCTTTTTTATAATTTTGATGTCCTTTTTTTAATAATTTTGATGTCCTTTTTTTTTTAAATAATTTTGATGTCCTTTTTTTTTTTCTTTTGATGTCCTTTTTTTATAATTTTGATGTCCTTTTTTTTTTTTTCTTTTTTTTTTTATACTTAATTTTCTTTAGTTTTTGTTATGATGCGTTCTTTTGTCTCTTTCATACGTGTTATTCCACCTCCACAAACTCTTCTTTTTCGCCAAGACAACGAAACTAAACCATTTCCTCATCTAAAACTCACATTTTTTTTACATTCGTCACAATCCTTATTTCATTCATTCATACACATTTCTTTCTTCACACAACGAATTCTCTCCTTTGATCTTTTTTTCATTCACAATCATTATTTCAATCATTCCTACACATTAGTTTCTTCACCCAACGCAATCTCTCCTTGTGCACTTTCCTTCAACACCCGTCTGCGTCGCCTACAGGTAATTCTCTGCGTTGCTACACCTGTGTCTCCATGCCCAATGACCTGACCTGCATGAAGGACCCGGACAGCGTGACCAGCAGCGTGCCCATCACAGACTGCGAAATGGACGGCGATGTCTGCTGCACCATCACCAGGATCGACTACAAAGAGGATGAAAGTAGGTTGTGGGGTGGTAGAGTGTGAGTGAGTGAGAGAGTGAGTGAGTGAGTGAGTGATATATTGAGTGAGTGAGTGAGTGAGTGATTGATTGAGTGAGTGATTGATTGAGTGAGTGAGTGAGTGAGTGAGTGAGTGAGTGAGTGAGTGAGTGAGTGAGTGAGTGAGTGAGTGAGTGAGTGAGTGAGTGAGTGAGTGAGTGAGTGAGTGAGTGAGTATGTGTGTAGGTGAGTGAGTAGGTGAGTGTGTTTGTGATTGAATGAGTGATTGATTTATTGAGTGAGTGTGAATGATATATTGAGTGAGTGAGTAGGTGAGTGTGTTTGTGATTGACTAGAATATTATAATTTTTTTTTTCTCTCTCTCTCTCCCCTACAGACAAGCTACAGTCCTTCAGTCGAGGGTGCACCGACAAGTGTCCTGTCAGGTCCTTCGAGGAGGTGGAGGACGCGACCTACCATACCTACACAACCGCCTGCTCCACCCCCGAGTGTAACACCGGCCCGGGGGACGAGCCTCTTGGTGGTGCGTGTGTGTGTGTGTGTGTGTGGGTGGGTAAGTGGGTGGGTGGGTGGGTGGGTGAGTGGGTGGGTGGGTGGGTGGGTGTGAACAAGCATGTCCTAGAATTTCATGTTTTTTACAGCTTACATCTAATATTTTTTTGTTTCGTGTCTTATTTTCACAGTATAAACAAGTTTTCCTCCTTTCTTCCTTATTTTCTCTCTTATTTGTCAATAATCTAACCATGTCCAGCAACTTCTTCACTCTCTCAGCCACCCTTGTCATGTATCAGTGTTCTCCAAAGATAATCAAGACGTTGTTTTATTTACGTCTTCTTCTTGTGACCTTTCCCGCTTAGTATCGCTTCATAGATCCTCTTCAACTTCGTCTCCTTAGTTAACAATCTTGTTAACTCTTCCTTTAGTTATTTCACTTGGGCTCTTAACCCCTTCATAACCAGAACGTAATTTCCAATGTAATTTGGTACCATTAGACGATTTTTAGTGAATATAAGCAATATTTTATAGATATGACCTGCTTAGTATCATTTCCACTAACTAATTTGGTATATTCAGTTACTTTTCGTAATCTTATGGCTCGACAACATACGATTTGTTTTATAGCAAAGGAAAGATACTGGGTGTGAAGAGGTTAATTCCTCGTCTTCTTAAATCTTTCTTCTTTAACGTCTTGAACTCCTACAGGCGGAGCACAAGATGCCAAGTCCAATGAGATCTGGGGAGTGAAGGGCTTGCCGGACAGTGGCGCCGCCCTGACTGCCTCCCTCACCACGCTGGCCACCCTACTGCTGCTACTCCTGCAACTCAACTAGAAAACTCCTACTCCTATGTATACAACACAACTAGAACACTCTTACACCTATGTATACGACACAACTAGAAGACTCCTACTCCTACGGCACAACTAGAAGACTCCTACTCCTACGGCACAACTAGAAGACTCCTACTCCTACGGCACAACTAGAAGACTCCTACTCCTACGGCACAACTAGAAGACTCCTACTCCTATGTATACGACACAACTAGAACACTCTTACACCTATGTATACGACACAACTAGAAGACTCCTACTCCTATGTATACGACACAACTAGAAGACTCCTACTCCTACGGCACAACTAGAAGACTCCTACTCCTACGACACAACTAGAAGACTCCTACTCCTATGTATACGACACAACTAGAACACTCTTACACCTATGTATACGACACAACTAGAAGACTCCTACTCCTATGTATACGACACAACTAGAAGACTCCTACTCCTATGTATACGACACAACTAGAAGACTCCTACTCCTACGGCACAACTAGAAGACTCCTACTCCTATGTATACGACACAACTAGAAGACTCCTACTCCTACTCCTACGGCACAACTAGAAGACTCCTACTCCTACGACACAACTAGAAGACTCCTACTCCTACGGCACAACTATAGAAGACTTCTACTCCTACGACACAACTAGAAGACTCCACGAATCTACTAATTGATTAATCAAATACTAAATTGGATAGTTCACTGATATCAACCACTACATCAGTAAAGGTGTAATTACTCTTTTTACTTTTTATTTACTCTCACTCTTACTATACCCTCTTTATTTAACTCTTACTTTACTTCACCCTTTGCTTACTCTCTTTACTCTTTACTCTCTCTTCTCTTACTCTTTTTGATGAAGGTCTTATCTTTTCTCCTCCTTCCTTCCTCCCTTCCTTCTTCACCTCCCTCTTTTCTGTTCCTCTTTCCTCTCTTCTCCTCTCTGATCTTTGCCTTTGCGTGACATACGATGTACGCATAAAATATTTAGGGGTAAGAGTAATGGCCTGGCTTTTATTATACTCTCTCTCTCTCTCTCTCTCTCTCCTCTCTCTCTCTCTCTCAACACAAAAAGAACAGAAAATAACACATTCTGCTAGTTTCTCTTTATTTTCACTTTGCACACACAATCAGAATCAGAATCAGAATCAGAATTTTTATTCCATTATTACAATGGTTATTCTTTACAGGTATATTACATTTAATGACGTCAGTGAATATACAAATAAAAATTGGGTATAATGTACTAAATCTAGCAATAAAATAAAAGGATAAAATCTTAAAAGGCAAATAAAATAGCGAAGCAATAAATTATTAAGATATAGTGGGCATACTAGGGTCAAGTAAAACTAAGTAAAATTGCAGACGAACATAATAAATGACATTAATCAAACGAAAACGTTGATCATTTATTCCTGAAATTGTTTACCTAATAGGTGCTTTCCTAGACGTGTTTTGAATGTGGTTAGGGAGGTGGCGTGTTTTACGTCATTGGGAAGGCTGTTCCAAGGAGTGGGCGCAGCCACTTGGAAGGACCTGGTGTCCAAGCAGGTGTTACACCGGGGTACATGGAGCTGTTCTGTCTGCCTAGTGTTGACACTGTGGGCATGCATGGCGCTTACGGTGGGTAGTGGGAACAACCAAATAGGAAGATTTTTATTTATTAAGTTGTATATTATTTTTGCTACCTCAAGTTTGTGTTTAACAATAATAAAGACTAGTTCCAATCAGACACGGGAGGAGAGAGTGAGGCATGGAAGGTGGATGATGCAGGGGAGAGGAGGAAGAGACAGAGATAGGAGAGAGGAGATAGGGAGAAATGGAGCAAGTTGGAGACAGATGAGATGAGAGCAGAGAGGAGAGAGAGAGAGAGAGAGAAGAGAGAGGGGAGAGAGAGAGAGGAGAGAGAGGAGAGAGAGAGAGAGAGAGAGAGAGAGAGAGAGAGAGAGAGAGAGAGAGAGAGAAGAGAGAGAGAGAGAGAGAGAGAGAGAGAGAGGAGAGAGAGAGAGAGAGAGAGAGAGAGAGAGAGAGAGAGAGAGAGAGAGAGAAGAGAGAGAGAGAGAGAGAGAGAGAGAGAGAAGAGGAGAGGAGAGAGAGAGAGAGAGAGAGAGAGAGAGAAAAGCAAAACACTACGTCGCTTCGTCTCCACTTGTGAATAAAAATCAATAAAAACAAGAGTGTATGAATCAGTTGTCGTCGTCGTCGTCACTGACCAGCAGATCGACGGCCTTCCCCATGTCGTCCTTCTTGCCGTTCTGTAGCCAACCCAGGAAGTTCTCGAGGCGTTCATCCTTGTTCTTCTGAGGATCTCGAAGGCCATCTTTAAGTCTCTCCTTCTTCTCCTTGATCATCTTCTTCGTCTCCTCTGATCTCCTCTTCAATTCCTCTATTTCCTTCCTTTCCTCCTCCTCTCGCTGTCTATCTAATTCCTCTTCCTCCTCTCGTTTATCCCTTAATTCTCTCTCTTTCTCTTCTTTAGCTTGTTTTCCTCTGATCTTCTTTTCTCTCTTGGCGCGTTCTCTTTCCTCTTTTTCTCTTCGCTTTCTTTCTTTTTCTTCCTCTTTACGTCTTATCTCTTCCTCTTCCTTCATGCGTTTTCTTTCCTCTCTCTCTTTTTCCTCTCTTTCTTCTCTTTCTCTTTTCTCTTTAGCTTCACGTTCCTCTCTTTCCCTTTCTTCTCTCTCCTCTCTTGCTTGTCTCTCTTCTTCCTCTTTACGTTTCCTTTCTTCTCTCTCTCTTCGCTCTCTTTCTTCTCTCTCTCTTTTCTCTTTAGCTTCACGTTCCTGTGTCTCCCTTTCCTCTCTTTCCTCTCTTGCTTTTCTCTCCTTCTCTTCCTCCTCCTTCCTCTTCACCCTCTCTTCCTCCTCCTTCGGCGCCCTCTCCAAGGATACTTTAATGCCCTGCCGCTTCAAACGTACATATTCGGCGGCTGTCATCCGGGACATTCCTTGAGGGCTGTGGACCAAAACAACGGACTATTGATACAATTACTACTACTATTATTATTATTAGGCTATTATCACTATTTAACCAACAACTATTTAGACAGAAAAGACAGTCCAGTGTGAAAAGAGAGCATAAACAATAAATTCTAATAAGAAAAACAACAATAATAACGGAATTAAAACCTAAATACCAAATATATGAATAAAAAAAAGAAAAAATATGCATGGTATTGATTATTCCAAATGATTATGATAGTTGATTTTTGAGAATGATAAGTTACTGTTATGTAATTAAGTGAAGATATAATTATTAAGTAATGCTCAGTTATGTTACTTGAAAAATGTATCTATGTCTCTAAATCCACCTGTTACTCTCATTACAAAAGCTTATGATGTTAATTTTTTGAGAAAGAATAGTTATTGTTATTTGTTTATGTGAAGATATATTTGTAAATGTCAAGTTATGTTACCTGATAAATATATCTATGCCTCAAAATCCACCTGTTACTGATTATTACAAATGCTAATGATAGTTGATTGTTGATAAAGATAGGTAACTATTATGTAATTAAGTGAAGATATATTTGTAAATGTCAAGTTATGTTACCTGATAAATGTATCTATGCCTCAAAATCCACCTGTTACTGATTATTACAAATGCTAATGATAGTTGATTGTTGATAAAGATAAGTTACTATTATGTAATTAAGTGAAGATATATTTGTAAATGTCAAGTTATGTTACCTGATAAATATATCTATGCCTCAAAATCCACCTGTTACTGATTATTACAAATGCTAATGATAGTTGATTGTTGATAAAGATAAGTTACTATTATGTAATTAAGTGAAGATATATTTGTAAATGTCAAATTATGTTACCTGAGAAATTTGATCTTTGCCTCAAAAAATCTAAATCCAGCTGTTACTGTTACATAATATTACAAACGTTTATGATAGTTGATTGTTGATAAAGATAAGTTACTGTTATATAATTAAATGAAGACATATGTGTAACCACCATGAGAAGAGAAAAGAGAAGCATAAAGAAAGCAAAGTGGGTAAAGAAAAAAGAGAAAAAGAGAGGAAAAAGAGATAGAAAGTGCAAAGAAGAAGAGAGAGAGAGAAAGGAGAGCAGAAAGGGAAAGACAAGAACGTGAAGCTAAAGAGAAAAGAGAAAGAGAAGAAAGAGAGGAAAAAGAGATAACATTCTTCCATTTTTACCTTTTACTTCTCTCTCTCCTCTCTCTCTCTCTCTCTCTCTTCTCTCTCTCTCTCTCTCTCTCTCTCTCTCTCTCTCTCTCTCTCTCTCTCTCTCTCTCTCTCTCTCTCTCTCTCTCTCTCTCTCTCTCTTTACTCTTTTACTCTTCTCCATCTTACTCCTTTCTTTCCCTTCTCTTTCTCTCCTCTTTTTCTATCACCTAGCTTTTTCTCTCATCAATATCACTCTCTCGCACCTCAAAACCATCTAATTAATAAGTTAAGATATATATATATTTTGTATCTTTCTCTTATTCTCTCTCTAAACACAAGAAAAACGCAGACACATTATTTGATCCTGCACTCTTTCGCACATCAAAACCATCTCATTAATAAGTGCAGATATATTTTCTATGTTAACCCCTTGAGGCCCAGTACGTAATTTTCATTAAAATATAACCACCATTAGACGATTTTAATAAACGTAAGCAATCATTTTTAGATATGACCTGTTTATAGTATCCTTATCCACTAGCTAATTTGGTATATTAAGTTACTTTTTCGTAATTTTATGGCTAACAACAGACGATTTCATATAGCAAAGGAAAGATGTGGGCGTGAAGGGGTTACGTAATATTACCTGAGTTTTATCTTTGCCCCACAATCCCCCTGTCCCCTGGAGGAGCCGAGGGTGAGGTGAGGGTGCCAGGTGAGCTCTGTAGGCACACTGGCAGGTAGGTCGATGGGTTCCTACCTGTGATGTTAATTAGTAATGCATACCTAAGGAACCAGGTGACGAAAAAGTGGTGTGTGTGGGGGGTGGAGGGAGAGAGAGGGGAGAGAGAGAGAGAGGAAAAGGAGAGAGAGGAAAAGGAGAGAGAGAGAGAGAGAGAGAGAGAGAGAGAGAGAGAGAGAGAGAGAGAGAGAGGAAGGGGAGAGAGAGAGAGAGAGAGGAGAGAGAGAGAGAAAGAAAAACATGTTACTATGGCTCCGTGTTCCCGTAGCCACAAAAACACACACCACACACACACACACACACACACACACACCACACACACACACACACACACACACATATATATTAACGATTAATTGCTCAAGGTCATTTTCTTTTTCCAAGTTTGATAATTATCTCATCAATATTCATGTATGTATTTTTGTATGTATGTATGTATGTATTTTTGTATGTATATATGTATGTATGTATGTATTTTTGTATGTATGTATGTATGTATGTATTTTTGTATGTATATATGTATGTATGTATGTATTTTTGTATGTATATATGTATGTATGTATGTATTTTTGTATGTATATATGTATGTATGTATGTATTTTTGTATGTATGTATGTATGTATGTATGTATTTTTGTATGTATATATGTATGTATGTATGTATTTTTGTATGTATATATGTATGTATGTATGTATTTTTGTATGTATATATGTAGTATGTATTTTTGTGTGTATATATGTATGTATGTATGTATTTTTGTTGTATATGTATGTATGTATGTATTTTTTGTATGTATGCATGTATAATTAGGTAACTTTCACCATATATGCATGTATGATGATATGTATGATATAATATGTAATATTTTGTATGATATATAATGTAGTAAAGTATATAAGATAAATAGTAAATAAATGTAAGATGTAAAATAGATGTTAGATTTTTGCATTTATTAGTATGTCATGTATTTTTGTATGTATATATGTATGTATGTATTTTTGTATGTATATATGTATGTATGTATGATTTTTGTATGTATGTATGTATGTATGTATTTTTGTATGTATATATGTATGTATGTATGTATTTTTGTATGTATATATGTATGTATGTATGTGTGTATTTTTGTATGTATGTAGTATGTATGTATGTATTTTTGTATGTATATATGTATGTATGTATTTTTGTATGTATATATGTAGTATGTATGTATTTTTGTATGTATATATGTATGTATGTATGTATTTTTGTATGTATGCATGTATAAATTAGGCAACATTCACAACAATAACGCAATAATAGATAAATATGTATAGGATATAATAGATAAATATTAATAGATATCATAAATAGATAACATATAAAAAAGATAACATAATAAATAAAGAAAGAGAGAAAGAGAGTTAGAGTTCTTTGCATTTCCATTCACGTGAACAAAAATATAGACAAATAACATTAGATTAAGATACTTAGAATATAAAAGATATATATTAATAGCTAAAAAAAAAAAATAATAGATAGAATATATAAAGAAATAATAGAGAGAAGAGAGAGAGAGAGAGAGGAGAGAGAGAGAGGAGAGAGAGAGAGAGAGAGAGAGGAGAGAGAGGAGAGAGAGAGAGAGAGAGAGAGAGAGAGAGAGAGAGAGAGAGGAGAGAGGGAGGAGAGAGAGAGAGAGAGAGAGAGAGAGAGAGGAGAGAGAGAGAAGAGAGAGAGAGAGAGAGAGAGGAGAGAGAGAGAGAGAGAGAGAGAGAGTGTGTTAGTCATCATCATCACTCATCAAAAGTTCCACAGATTTTCCCATGTCGTCCTTCTTGCCGTTCTGTAACCACCCAAGAAAGTTCTCGAGGCGTTCATCTTTGTTCTTCTGAGGATCCTGGAGGTCCTTCTTAAGCTTCTCCTTCTTCTTCTTGATTCCCTCCTTCGTCTCCTCCGACTTCCTCCTCAGGTCCTCTCTCTCCTTCCTTTCCTCCTCCTCTCTCTCTCTCTCCTTCTCCTCCTCTTTCTCTCTTTTCATCTTTATTTCTCTCTCTTTCTGTTCCCTGTTTTGTTTTTTCTTGAGATTCTTTTCTTGTTTTTCTTGCATCTTTTTCTCCTTTTTGGCGCGTTCTCTATCCTCCTTTTCTTGGCGTCGTCTTTCTTTCTCTTTCTCTTCTTCCTCCTTGCGGTTTCTTTTTTCTCTCTCTTCTCTTTCTCTCCTTTCCTTAGCTTCACGTTCTTGCCTTTCCTTTTCTCCCTTCGCTTCTCTTGCTTTCCTCTCTTCTTCTTTGCGTTTGCTCTCCTCTCTCTCTTTTCGTTCTCTTTCTTCTCTATCTCTTTTTTCTTTGGCTTCACGTTCTTGTCTCTCCCTTTCTTCTCTGGCCTCTCTCGCTTTCCGCTCCTCCTCATCCTTCCTCTCCTTTTCCTCTCGTTCTTCCCTCTCTCGTTTCTCTCCGCTCTCTCTCCTCTCCTTCTCTTCCCTTTCTCTTCTCTCTTTCTCCTCACGTTCCTTTCTCTCTCTCTCCTCTTCTAAACGTTTCGATCTTTCTTTCTCCTCTCTATCCCTCTTCTCTTTTGCTTCTTGTTCCTGCTTTAGTCTTTCCTCTTTCGCCTTCCTCTCTGCCTCCTCCTCCTCCTTCTTCCTCCTCATCTCTTCTTCAGCATCCCTCGGCGCCTTCTCCATAGGAGCGTTCTGTCCTTGGCGCTTCAAACGTATGTACTCGGCTGCCGTTACCCTCGACATCTTTGAATACTGCGAAGGTAAATTTTGCTTAGGAAGGTCGAAGGTCGAACAACTACTGACGAAGGTGTAAGGAAGGTTGATTGGAATAGATAACAGGCATAAGAGTGGTAAAGATAATGACAGAAGTGATAGTTGTAATATATAAAGAATGTGACAATAAGAGAAAAATACGACAACAAACACAGAAAATAGTTACAATGATAGTAGAAAGTATCAACAGTAACAACACTAAATGAAAGTAACGAACAATAACAATGATAAAAAGAGTACAGTTATAAGCACTCGTAAAAGATAACAGGATAGCAATAGTTACAACAACATAAGCAACATGAGTGACAATAACATGAAGAAAAATATATACAAAATTATGCTTGTGTGATTATTATTTACCAATCAAAGCGAGATTTAACATTAGATTAGATCAAAATAGGATTAAATTTGCTAGTGGTGTTCTATTGATTATAATGATCTAAATATGTGTGTGAATTAAAAAGTTGCTCTCTCTCTCTCTCTCCCCCTCGCAGTACACATGACCTAACTCTCAGTGTTTACCTGGGCGAGCGAGGCAGGTCAGGGAGGCAGGTAAAGGAGACAGGTGAGGTCTGCAGCACACTGGCAAGGCAATCAAGGGGGCCAACACCTGCCTCCTTGCGTGACGTCATGGACCCTTAACACTCCATGGAGACCAGGCGTAAATAGTGTGTGTGTGTGTGTGTGTGTGTGTGTGTGTGTGTGTGTGTGTGTGTGTGTGTGTGTGTGTGTGTGTGTGTGTGTGTGTGAGAGAAGAGAGAGAGAGAGAGAGAGAGAGAGAGAGAGAGAGAGAGAGAGAGAGAGAGAGAGAGAGAGAGAGAGAGAGAGAGAGAGAGAGAGAGAGAGAGGAGAGAAGAGAGAGAGAGAGAGAGAGAGAGAGAGAGAGAGAGAGGAGAGAGAGAGAGAGATAATAAAAAGAAAGTATGGGAAGAGGGAAATCGGAGAGGATGAGAGAAGATATAATGAGAGAGAATGAGAGTGAGAGAGGGAGAGGAAAAAAGAGAATGGGAGATATAATAATAAGATAGACAATGAGAGAAGCGTATTTAAAAAAACTGCATAATTGGCAATATTTTTAGGGTGACAGATTTGCTTGAAATTGAATTCCTAGCACTGGTCGGGCATGCTGAACACGAATCTCAAATTAGTTTTCAGTTAAAATGATTAAAAGTCCCTATTTCAGCCAATTCACAATAACATACTTCATATTCCTTAAATAATCCAAAATTAGAATTTGAAACTGAAAACTAATTCTAGATTGGTGTTCAGCATGCCTGCAAACTATTAGGAACAAATTTCCAAGCAAATCTATGCGTATTTAAAAAAATATTAAATATTTGGCAATATTTTTGGGGAGACAGATTTGTTTGAAAATTAATTCCTAGCACTGTTCGGGCATGCTGAACACGAATCTCAAACTTATTTTCATTTACACTGATTAAAATGCCCTATTTCAGCCAATTCACAATAACATACTTCATATTCCTTAAGAAATCCGAAATTAGAATTTGAAACTGAAAACTAATTCCAGATCGTGTTTGAACTTGCCACAAACTACTATTAAAACCAAGGGAAATTTTAGACGTGTCATGCAATCAGCCAAAAATTACTTCNCCCCCCCCAAGGGGGCCCTATGGATTTTTAAAACAATTACTACTACTATATTATTATTAGGCTATTATCACTATTTACCAACAACTATTTAGACAGAAAAGACAGTCCAGTGTAAAAAAGAGAGCATAAACAATACTCTAATAAAATAACAACAATAATAACGGAATTAAAACCTAAATACCAATATATGAATAAAAAAAAGAAAAAATATGCATGGTTGATTATTCCAAATGATTATGATAGTTGTTTTTTGAGAATAATAAGTTACTGTTATGTAATTAAGTGAAGATATAATTATTAAGTAATCCCTCGTTATGTTACTTGAAAATGTATCTATGTCTCTAAATCCACCTGTTACTCTCATTACAAAAGCTTATGATGTTAATTTTTTGAGAAAGAATAGTTATTGTTATTTGTTTAAGTGAAGATATATTTGTAAATGTCAAGTTATGTTACCTGATAAATGTATATATGCCTCAAAACCCACCTGTTACTGATTTTTACAAATGCTAATGATATTTGATTTTTGATAAAGATAAGTTACTATTATGAAATTAAGTGAAGAAAAATTTGTAAATGTCAAGTTATGTTACCTGATAAATATATCTATGCCTCAAAATCCACCTGTTACTGATTATTACAAATGCTAATGATAGTTGATTGTTGATAAAGAAAATTTACTATTATGAAATTTAAAGTAAAGATATTTTTGTAAATGTCAATTATGTTACCTGAGAAATTTGATCTTTGCCTAAAAAAATCTAAATCCAGCTGTTACTGTTACAAAATTTTACAAACGTTTATGATAGTTGATTGTTGATAAAGATAAGTTACTGTTATATAATTAAATGAAGACATATGTGTAAACCATCTAACAAGAAAGAAAAGAAAAGGAGAAGAGAAAGAAGAAGAGAGAGAGAGAAAGGAGAGCGGGAAAGGGAAAGACAAGAACGTGAAGCTAAAGAAAAAGAGAAAGAGAAGAAAGAGAGGAAAAGGATAACATTCTTCCTTTTTACCTTTTACTTCTTCTCTCTCTCTCTCTCTCTCCCCTCTCTCTTTTTTCTCTCTCTCTCTCCCCTCTCTCTCTCTCTCTCTCTCTCTCTCCTCTCTCTCTCTCTCTCTCTCTCTCTCTCTCTCTCTCCTTTTTCTACTCTTTTTCTCTTCCCCATCTTACTCCTTTCTTTCCCTTCTCTTTCTCTCCTCTTTTTCTATCACCTAGCTTTTTCTCTCATCAATATCCACTCTCTCGGCACCTCAAAACCATCTAATTAATAAGTTAGAATATATATATTTTTTGTATCTTTTCCCTTTTTCTCTCTCTAAACACAAAAAAAACGCAGACACATTATTTGATCCTGCACTCTTTCGCACATCAAAACCATCTCATTAATAAGTGCAGATATATTTTCTATGTTAACCCCTTGAGGCCCAGTACGTAATTTTCATTAAAATATAACCACCATTAGACGATTTTAATAAACGTAAGCAATAATTTTTAGATATGACCTGTTTATAGTATCCTTATCCACTAGCTAATTTGGTATATTAAGTTACTTTTTCGAAATTTTTTATGGCTAACAACAGACGATTTCATATAGCAAAGGAAAGATGTGGGCGTGAAGGGGTTACGTAATATTACCTGAGTTTTATCTTTGCCCCACAATCCCCCTGTCCCCTGGATTAGCCGAGGGTGAGGTGAGGGTGCCAGGTGAGCTCTGTAGGCACACTGGCAGGTAGGTCGATGGGTTCCTACCTGTGATGTTAATTAGTAATGCATACCTAAGGAAACCAGGTGACGAAAAAGGGTGTGTGTGTGCGGGGGGGGGAGAGAGAGAGAGAGAGAGAGAGAGAGAGAGAGAGAGAGAGAGAGAGGAGAGAGAGAGAGGAGAGAGAGAGAGAGAGGAGCGAGAGAGAGAGAGAGAGAGAGAGAGAGAGAGAGAGAAAACATGTTACTATGGCTCCGTGTTCACTACCACAACACACACACACACACACACACACACACACACACACACACACACACACACATATATATATATTAACGATTAATTGCTCAAGGTCATTTTCTTTTTCCACGTTTGATAATTATCTCATCAATATTCATGTATGTATTTTTGTATGTATGTATGTATGTATGTATGTATGTATGTATGTATGTATGTATGTATTTTTGTATGTATATATGTATGTATGTATGTATTTTTGTATGTATGTATGTATGTATGTATGTATGTATTTTTGTATGTATGTATGTATGTATGTATGTATTTTTGTATGTATGTATGTATGTATGTATGTATTTTTGTATGTATGTATGTATGTATGTATGTATTTTTGTATGTATATATGTATGCATGTATGTATTTTTGTATGTATATATGTATGTATGTATGTATTTTTGTATGTATATATGTACGTATGTATTTTTGTGTGTATATATGTATGTATGTATGTATTTTTGTATGTATATATGTATGTATGTATGTATGTATTTTTGTATGTATGTATGTATTTTTGTATGTATATATGTATGTATGTATGTATTTTTGTATGTATATATGTATGTATGTATGTATTTTTGTATGTATATATGTATGTATATATTTTTGTATGTATATATGTATGTATGTATGTATTTTTGTATGTATATATGTATGTATGTATGTATTTTTGTATGTATATATGTATGTATGTATTTTTGTATGTATATATGTATGTATGTATTTTTGTATGTATATATGTATGTATGTATTTTTGTATGTATATATGTATGTATGTATGTATTTTTGTATGTATGTATGTATGTATGTATTTTTGTATGTATATATGTATGTATGTATGTATTTTTGTATGTATATATGTATGTATGTATGTGTGTATTTTTGTATGTATGTATGTATGTATGTATGTATTTTTGTATGTATATATGTATGTATGTATTTTTGTATGTATATATGTATGTATGTATGTATTTTTGTATGTATATATGTATGTATGTATGTATTTTTGTATGTATGCATGTATAAATTAGGCAACATTCACAACAATAACGCAATAATAGATAAATATATATAGGATATAATAGATAAATATTAATAGATATCATAAATAGATAACATAAAAAAGATAACATAATAAATAAAGAAAGAGAGAAAGAGAGTTAGAGTTCTTTGCATTTCCATTCACGTGAACAAAAATATAGACAAATAACATTAGATTAAGATACTTAGAATATAAAAGATATATAATAATAGATAAAATAAATAGATATAATATATAAAAAATAATAGAAAAGAGAGAGAGAGAGAGAGAGAGGAGAGAGAGAGAGAGAGAGAGAGAGAGAGAGAGAGAGAGAGAGAGAGTGAGAGAAGAGAGAGAGAGAGAGAGAGAGAGAGAGAGGAGAGAGAGATGAGAGAGAGAGAGAGAGAGAGAGAGAGAGAGAGAGAGAGAGAGAGAGAGAGGAGAGAGAGAGAGAGAGAGAGAGAGAGAGAGAGAGAGAGAGAAGAGAGAGAGGTAGAGAGAGAGAGAGAGAGAAGAGAGAGAAGAGAGAGAGAGAGAGAGAGAGAGAGAGAGAGAGTTAGTCATCATCATCACTCATCAAAAGTTCCACAGATTTCCCATGTCGTCCTTCTTGCCGTTCTGTAACCACCCAAGAAAGTTCTCGAGGCGTTCATCTTTGTTCTTCTGAGGATCCTGGAGGTCCTTCTTAAGCTTCTCCTTCTTCTTCTTGATCCCTCCTTCGTCCTCCTCCGACTTCCTCCTCAGGTCCTCTCTCTCCTTCCTTTCCTCCTCTCTCTCTCTCTCCTTCTCCTCCTCTTTCTCTCGTTTCATCTTTATCTCTCTCTCTTTCTGTTCCTGTTTTGTTTTTTCTTGAGATTCTTTCTTGTTTTTCTTGCATCTTTTTCTCCTTTTTGGCGCGTTCTCTATCCTCCTTTTCTTGGCGTCGTCTTTCTTTCTCTTTCTCTTCTCCTCCTTGCGGTTTCTTTTTTCTCTCTCTTCTTTCTCTCCTTTCCTTAGCTTCACGTTCTTGCCTTTCCTTTTCTCCCTTCGCTTCTCTTGCTTTCCTCTCTTCTTCTTTGCGTTTGCTCTCCTCTCTCTTTTTCGTTCTCTTTCTTCTCTATCTCTTTTTCTCTTTGGCTTCACGTTCTTGTCTCTCCCTTTCTTCTCTGGCCTCTCTCGCTTTCCGCTCCTCCTCATCCTTCCTCTCCTTTTCCTCTCGTTCTTCCCCTCTCTCGTTTCTCTCCGCTCTCTCTCCTCTCCTTCTCTTCCCTTTCTCTTCTCTCTTTCTCCTCACGTTCCTTTCTCTCTCTCTCCTCTTCTAAACGTTTCGATCTTTCTTTCTCCTCTCTATCCCTCTTCTCTTTTGCTTCTTGTTCTGCTTTAGTCTTTCCTCTTTCGCCTTCCTCTCTGCCTCCTCCTCCTCCTTCTTCCTCCTCATCTCTTCTTCAGCATCCCTCGGCGCATTCTCATAGGAGCGTTCTGTCCTTGGCGCTTCAAACGTATGTACTCGGCTGCCGTTACCCTCGACATCTTTGAATACTGCGAAGGTAAATTTTGCTTAGGAAGGTCGAAGGTCGAACAACTACTGACGAAGTGTAAGGAAGGTTGATTGGAATAGATAACAGGCATAAGAGTGGTAAAGATAATGACAGAAGTGATAGTTGTAATTATAAAGAATGTGACAATAGAGAAAAATACGACAACAAACACAGAAAATAGTTACAATGATAGTAGAAAGTATCAACAGTAACAACACTAAATGAAAGTAACGAACAATAACAATGATAAAAGAGTACAGTTATAAGCACTCGTAAAGATAACAGGATAGCAATAGTTACAACAACATAAGCAACATGAGTGACAATAACATGAAGAAAAATATATACAAAATTATGCTTGTGTGATTATTATTTACCAATCAAAGCGAGATTTAACATTAGATTAGATCAAAATAGGATTAAATTTGCTAGTGGTGTTCTATTGATTATAATGATCTAAATATGTGTGTGAATTAAAAAGTTGCTCTCTCTCTCTCTCTCCCCCTCGCAGTACACATGACCTAACTCTCAGTGTTTACCTGGGCGAGCGAGGCAGGTCAGGGAGGCAGGTAAAGGAGACAGGTGAGGTCTGCAGCACACTGGCAAGGCAATCAAGGGGGCCAACACCTGCCTCCTTGCGTGACGTCATGGACCCTTAACACTCCATGGAGACCAGGCGTAAATAGTGTGTGTGTGTGTGTGTGTGTGTGTGTGTGGTGTGTGTGTGTGTTGTGTGTGTGTGTGTGTGTGTGTGGTGTGGAGAGAGAGAGAGAAGAGAGAGAGAGAGAGAGAGAGAGAGAGAGAGAGAGAGAGAGAGAGAGAGAGAGAGAGAGAGAGAGAGAGAGAGAGAGAGAGAGAGAGAGCGAGAGAGAGAGAGGAGAAGAGAGAGAGGAGAGAGAGAGAGAGAGAGAGAGAGAGAGAGAGAGAGAGATAATAAAAAGAAAGTATGGGAAGAGGGAAATCGGAGAGGATGAGAGAAGATATAATGAGAGAGAATGAGAGTGAGAGAGGGAGAGGAAAAAAGAGAATGGGAGATATAATAATAAGATAGACAATGAGAGAAGCGTATTTAAAAAAACTGCATAATTGGCAATATTTTTAGGGTGACAGATTTGCTTGAAATTGAATTCCTAGCACTGGTCGGGCATGCTGAACACGAATCTCAAATTAGTTTTCAGTTAAAATGATTAAAAGTCCCTATTTCAGCCAATTCACAATAACATACTTCATATTCCTTAAATAATCCAAAATTAGAATTTGAAACTGAAAACTAATTCTAGATTGGTGTTCAGCATGCCTGCAAACTATTAGGAACAATTTCCAAGCAAATCTATGCGTATTTAAAAAAATATTAAATATTTGGCAATATTTTTGGGGAGAAGATTTGTTTGAATTAATTCTAGCACTGTTCGGGCATGCTGACACAATCTCAACTTATTTCATTTACACTGATTAAATGCCGCTTTCGCCATTCACAAACATATTCATATTCCTAAGAAATCCGAAATTAGAATTGAACTGAAAACTAATTCCAGATTCGGTTCAGCTGCAAAACTATAGAACGAAATTTCACAAACTATTATTTAAAAACCTTTATAATGGGTATTTTTT
>JACEEZ010009401.1:55000-68172 GCA_016584305.1 Chionoecetes opilio | reverse complement strand
T
Organism: Chionoecetes opilio; assembly: GCA_016584305.1. Taxonomy (NCBI): domain Eukaryota; kingdom Metazoa; phylum Arthropoda; class Malacostraca; order Decapoda; family Majidae; genus Chionoecetes; species Chionoecetes opilio. The sequence goes on along the minus strand of JACEEZ010009401.1, from coordinate 68,171 downwards.
CTCCCCTTTATTTGGTCATGGCAAGAGTGAACAGATAAGGGGGGAAAGGGGGACAGGGGGGAGGGGGGGGGGGAGGGGAGGAGGGGAGAGGAAGGGGGAGGGGAATGGAATTGAAAACACACCTTTTAGAGGGGAAGGGGGGGCGGGAGGGGGGGTTGTTACACATGACTGGGCTTTCCCCTATGAGGTTATCCCCCCATTCCCCCCCCCTTTCTCTCTCTCTCTCTCTCTCTCTCTCTCTCTCTTCTTCCTCTCTCCTCTCTCTCTCTCCTCTCTCTCTCTCTCTCTCTCTCTCTCTCTCTCTTCCTCTCTCTCTCTATCTGGTCCTAGGGTCATTTTTGTGTGTGTGTGGAGGGAGGGGGTGACGTGGGTATCCGCAGGCGCGTCACACCACCTTCGGTCCTTTTTTGGGGGGTGGTGGCGCCGCGGTTCCTGGCGGGGGGGGGGATAGAGGGGTCAGAGGGGGGAGGTAGAGGGGGAGAGGTCATTGGGGGGGGAGGGAGGGGGGAAGGGATGGGGAGGGAGGGATAGAGAGAGGGAAAGGTAGTAGGGATGGATAAGAGGGATGAAGGGGTAGGGAGAAGCATAGAGAGAGGGGGGGTTTTAGGGGATAGATAGAGGGATGAAGGGGTAGGGGAAGGGTAGTGGGGGGAGGGATAGGTAGGGGGGAGGAGGGAGGAGGGGGGGATAAGAGGAGGGGTAGGTAAAGGTGTTGATTGGAAGGAATAAGGGAGAGGAGGAGGAGGATTACAAAGGATTACAAAGGAAACACAAACAGCAACAGACCGATAGGTCCTTACAAGGCTGTTTGCTTTAACTACACTACACTAACTAGATGATAAGAGAGAAAGGATAGGAAAGTAGAAGGCTCCTCCCCACCCACCATCCCTCCAGCCGAAGCTGGCCGGAAATGAAGTGATACCATGCAGTATAAAAAAACTGCAGGGAAATTTGTGAGGAAAGTTGAAGTTTGTAATCTATGGCTAACTACTACTAGTTTGGGGGGATTAAGGTTAAGTGCTTGATAGATAGGTCATGTTATGTGTGTTTTGTAATGGTGTAAAACACAGTGTGGAGGTTCAAGGGTGGTGCGGCAGCCTTGCCTGGCGCTTTCTTGGGAGGCAGCAGTCAATCAGGCCCCAGCTCCGTTCAATCCACTGCGGATTGTGTACTGAGGAGGAGGAGGAGGAGGAGGAGGAGGTGGTGAAGGGGGTAGTGGTGTTTGGAAGGGAAGGGAAGAGGAGAAGAGGTGCTTGGAAGTGAATGGGATGGGAAGGGAAGAGGAAGGTTCTGGTGGTGGTGGTGGTGGTGGTGGTGGTGGTGATGGTGATGGTGGTGGTGGTGGTGGTGGTGGTGGTGGTGGTGATGGTGGTGGTGGTGGTGGTGAGAAGGGAAGGGAATTGGTTAGTGGGTAAGGAAGGGGTGAAGGGGTGAAGGGATGGGAAGGGAAGGAGAAAGGAAGGGAAGTTACCTATATGAAATAAACCTGAAAAACAACAATGATACTAAACAACAACAACAACAACAACAACAATTGGGGCTTTGATTTTCACCATTATTATTATCGTTCCCCAACCTTCACCCCCGCCCCACCACACACACCATTAGCACTCGACAAATAGGTTTATCTAACATCTTCAGAGTCAGTCAAATGGAGACATTATGGAACTACTACTACTGCAACTACTACTACTACTACTACTACTACTACTATACTACTATTACTACTACTACTACTACTACTACTACTACTACTACTACTACTACTACTACTACTACTACTACTACTACTACTACTACTACTACTACTACTACTACTACTACTACTACTACTCCTACTACTACTACTACTACTACTACTACTACTACTACTACTACTACTACTACTACTATTAATATTATTTTTATTCACATTTATATTTCCATTTATATTTGAGCATATTTAAGAATGATGAAATGTGCAACTAAGATATTTTAGTGATATGTGAAGCATTTATTATTATTATTATTATTAATTTTTTTTTTTTAACATTTGTGCCTATAGCGCCTGTAGGCAGTGGTGACCCAGGGCTCGGATGGTAGGCTCTGGAGGTTCACTTGAGGGCTCTGATGGTTGGTCCTCGCCCGTGGTGGCGCAGGCAGGATTCTTATAGTGACGCCTGTGATTAGAGGCTCATGCCGCCCCCCTGTGTCCTCCGATGCACTCGCAATCGAAGGTAGAGTTGATGGGCAGGGCATGTGGGTGTTCTTAGGCCACTCGACGGTGCAGAAAGTTTTTTTCTTTTTTCGGGGATCGAATTCGGGTCACCGAGAACGCCAGTCGGAGACGCTAACCATTCCGCAACCGCCTCCCCATGAAGTTAGTGTGTGTGTGTGTGTGTGTGTGTGTGCGTGCGTGCGCGCGTGCCGTACAAGGAGGGCGGGTGAGGGCGGCGCCAGGTAACATGTTAAGCAGATCCAGATTTCTTTTAACACTAGAGTTGTAATATCAGAATTGCATAGGCTATTTTTGGCAGGTGGAACTCATTAGCCAGGCAGGCAGTCCACCGAGAGCCTCAGCCCAAAACTAGCGTTGCCTGTCAGGAAGAATACCCTGTCAGGAAGAATACCCTGTCAGGAAGAATACCCTGTCAGGAAGAATACCCTGTCAGGAAGAATACCCTGTCAGGAAGAATACCCTGTCAGGAAGAATACCCTGTCAGGAAGAATACCCTGTCAGGAAGAATACCCTGTCAGAAAGAATACCCTGTCAGGAAGAATACCCTGTCAGGAAGAATTACCCTGTCAGGAAGAATACCCTGTCAGAAGAATACCCTGTCAGGAAGAATACCCTGTCAGGAAAATACCCTGTCAGGAAGAATACCCTGTCAGGAAGAATACCCTGTCAGGGAAGAATACCCTGTCAGAAAGAATACCCTGGGCAGGAAGAATACCCTGTCAGGAAGAATACCCTGTCAGGAAGAATACCCTGTCAGGAAGAATACCCTGTCAGGAAGAATACCCTGTCGAAAGAATACCCTGTCAGAAAGAATACCCTGTCAGGAAGAATACCCTGTTCCCGGAAGAATACCCTGTCAGAAAGAATACCCGTTTAGGAAGAATACCCTGTCAGAAAGAATACCCTATCAGGAAGATACCCCGTCAGGAAGAATACCCTTGTCAGGAAAATAAACCCCGTCAGGAAGAATACCCTGTCAGGAAGAATACCCTGTCAGGAAGAATACCCGTCAGGAAAAAATACCCGTCAGGAAGAATACCCTGTCAGGAAGAATACCCTGTCAGAAAGAATACCCTGTCAGGAAGAATACCCTGTCAGGAAGAATACCCTGTCAGGAAGAATACCCTGTCAGGAAGAATACCCTGTCAGGAAGAATACCCTGTCAGGAAGAATACCCTGTCAGGAAGAATACCCTGTCAGGAAGAATACCCTGTCAGGAAGAATACCCTGTCAGGAAGAATACTGTCAGGAAGAAAATCTAACATAATAAAACACCATAAACCACACTGTCACCTTCCACATCACCACCAACACCATCACCTCACCACCAACACCATCACCTCACCACCCTTTCCTTCACCTCCTACTGTCACCTTTTTTCACCTTATTCTCCTCCTTAGCCTCCTTCAAATCACCACCTACACCACCACCACCTCACCACACCCTCCCCTTCTTCCCCTACACGACCTCCCCACCTCTCCTTCCCCTCCTTTAGATCACATACTCCACCTCGTTTTTCCCCTCCACCACCTCATTTCCCCCCTCCACCACCTCATTTTCCCGTCCACCACCTCACCTCCCCTTCTTCCCCTCCCACAGATACGACTACGAGGTGTTGATGCGTAACTCCACGTTCTGCCTGGTGCCTCGGGGTCGGCGGCTGGGTTCCTTCAGGTTCTTGGAGGTGCTGCAGGCGGGGTGCGTGCCCGTGCTGCTGGCTAATGGCTGGGAGCTGCCCTTCAGCGAGGTGATCGACTGGACCAGGTGCACCGTGCAGGCCGACGAACGCCTCCTCCTGCAGGTAAAGATAAGGGGTGATAGGTTAGTAGAGAGATAAGGTAACTAGAAGAAGTAGAAGAAGAAGAAGAGATAAGGTGATGAACGCCTCCTCCTCCTGCAGATAAAGATAAGGGGTAAAGATAAGGGGTGATAGGTTAGTAGAGAGATAAGGTAACTAGGAGAACTGGAAGTAGAAGAAGGAGAAGAGATAAGGTGACGAACGCTTCCTCCTGCAGGTAAAGATAAGGGGTGATAGGTTAGTACTTAGTAGAGAGATAAGGTTATTTACCCCTTGAGACCCATAATGTAATTTCCATTGTAATTTGGGTACCATTAGACGATTTTTTTAGTTCATATAAGCAATATTTTATAGATATGACCTGTTTAGTATCCTTGTCGACTAACTAATTTGGTATCACGAAAAGTAACTGATTACTAATAATTACTGATTAAATTACAAATTTTTGCTGCTTAATACAATACATGGACGAGTTGTAATTGTATACATCCGACAATTTTTAATGTGACTATCATTCTTAATACATAAAAATACATGGGAAAAGAGCACTTCTAACCTCATACTCAATTCCTGGTTGGAAGTATCAATTACCAAAATAGTACTAACCTAACCTCACTATAACCTAACCTACCCTTGCCAATAATCTCCATGCGAGATCTAAAGGCGGGAAAGGACTTGAACATTTTAGCAGGGTTAGGTTAAGTTTTATTGAGGTTAGGTTAGTATTTTCTTTTTAGGGGGGGTGCTCGCTGAGTTAGGTTAGGTTATAGCGATTAACTTTTTTTTTTTAGTTCCAAGGGGGAGTTGTTTAGGCTGGTTGGGGGGCATCTCTCCCCCACTTCATAATTACGTTTTAGAGGTATGTGAAGGGACTGTGAAGGTCTGGAGAGAAAAAAAAAGTGCTGGAGTGCTTGAGAAAAGACTTGAGCATGCCCATGAAGGACACTTAACTTTGGTGCCTGTTAAGCATACTTAAATCGGATAAGCATTTTTGGTTAAATTACTTAAGCATTTCTTAAATATTTAAGTGTAAGATCAGCAAATTTTCGTCTGCTAAGTACACTTAACAATACTTATCTTTTTGTTTGTGTCGGCCAGCTGGGCAGCGGCCCACTCTGCCCACTCCTAAATGCGGCCCTGGCCAAGGGTGAATTAAGGGTGTGTTAAGGGGAATAAGAGAGAGAGAGAGAGAGAGAGAGAGAGAGAGAGAGAGAGAGAGAGAGAGAGAGAGAGAGAGAGAGAGAAGAGAGAGAGAGAGAGAGAGAGAGAGAGAGAGAGAGAGAGAGAGAGAGAGAGAGAGAGAGAGAGTATTACAGGCTTATGGTGTGTTTCAGGTTCCCGAGGTGGTCAGGTCCATCAATGCCTCACAAATGCTGCAAATGAAACAACAAACGCAACTCATATGGAACAGATATTTCTCATCCGTGCAGAAAATAGTCTTTGCAACGCTGGAGGTGAGTCTGCCTTCTTTTATCACCCACCCTCTTTTCTTCTTTTCTTGATATCCTTTCCTATGCTTTTATCCTATTCCTATCTTTTCCTATTTCCTCTTTTCCCTCCTCCTCCATTCCTTCCTCATTTTCTATTCTTCCTCATTTATTCCCATGCCCCTTTTTTTTCCTTTATTTTTATCCCGTTGTTATTGATCTGTTCCGCCTCCTGCCTCCTTTTTCTCCTCCTACATTTCCTATCCTTGCTTAGACAGTAAAACCTCTCATATTCGGACTAATTGGGCCAAGGAGTGGTCCGAGTAATGCAAGGATCTGAATAATGGTGGGATTATATAGGGGGGATATGTAAAAAAAAAAAAAAAAAAAAAAATAATCTAGGTGTATATATATATTAGCTAGGAAATTTTGACCCCTAAAAAAAAAAAAAAAAAAAAAAAAAAAAAATCTAGGTGTAGTATATATTATAGCGAGGAAATTTTGACCCCTAAAAAAAAAAAAAAAAAAAAAAAAAATCTAGTGTAGTATATATAGCGGAGAAATTTTGACCCCTAAAAAAAAAAAAAAAAAAAAAATCTGGTGTAGTATATATAGCTAGGAAATTTTGACCCCTAAAAAAAAAAAAAAAAAAAAAAAAAAAAAAAAAAAATCTAGGTGTAGTATATATAGCGTGGAAATTTTGACCCTAAAAAAAAAAAAAAAAAAAAATCTAGGTGTAGTATATATAGCTCGGAAATTTTGACCCCTAAAAAAAAAAAAAAAAAAAAAAAATCTAGGTGTAGTATATATAGCTAGGAAATTTTGACCCCTAAAAAAAAAAAAAAAAAAAAAAAAATTAGGTGTAGTATATATAGCTAGGAAATTTTGACCCTAAAAAAAAAAAAAAAAATCTAGGTGTAGTATATATAGCTAGGAAATTTTGATCCCTAAAAAAAAAAAAAAAAAAAAAAAAAATCTAGGTGTAGTATATATATATAGCTCGGAAATTTTGACCCCTAAAAAAAAAAAAAAAAAAAAAAAAAAAATCTAGGTGTAGTATAATATAGCTAGGAAATTTGACCCCTTAAAAAAAAAAAAAAAAAAAAAAATCTAGGGTAGTATAGATAATATAGCTAGGAAATTTTGACCCTAAAAAAAAAAAAAAAAAAAAAAAAAAATAGTGTAGTAATATATAGCTTGGAAATTGACCCCTAAAAAAAAAAAAAAAAAAAATCTTGGTTTAGTATATATAGCTCGGAAATTTTGACCCCCTAAAAAAAAAAAAAAAAAAAAAAAAAAAAAAAAAAAGGAGTAGGTCCGAATAATGTCAAAGTCCGAATAATGAGGGTCCGAATACGAGAGGTTTTACTGTATTTTTTCTGTTTCGCCATCCTTTTTTCCTCTCTTGAATTCAGGCGTCTAGAATTGAAACGGCACAAGCGCCACTTTTAAAAAAACTGAGAAAAACGCGCTTAAAGTTTAATCTAAGAAAATCAAGATATGAAACGGCACAAGCGCCACTTTTTATCAATGAAAAAAATGCACCTCAAGTGTTTTCAAAGTAAATCACCAACAAATGAACATATTGTAATGGGGTTTGTTTTATTAGCAAGGTGGCGGTGGTTGTTTTTAAAAGTGGCGCTTGTGCCGTTTCAATTCTAGGCACCTGAATTCTGTCATGTCCTTTTCATGCTTTTCTCCATATTTTTCAACACGAGGTTACATTGTCATCTGTTTCTTTTCCTGCTTTCCTGCTTTCCTGCCTCTATTTCTCTTACTTATTAACCTAGTTGTGTTGTACAGGGCCTGAGGTACACTGGTGTGGTCCCGTCTCCGTATCTACATTTATCCAGTCTTTCCTTCAACTGGTGCATATTATTTGCCGATATCACCTTTTTTAGTCCATTCCAAACTTCTACATTGCTATGAGGGACGCTGTACTTCTTTATGTGGTTCAGGCATCTCCCTTTTCCTAGTTGTTTTGTATGTCCTCTTGTGTAGCGACCTTGTTTCCGAGTCAGTAGCCTCTCACTGTCTGTTTCTTCCATCATTGTTATCAGCTTCAAAATTGTTATTAAGTCTTATCTTTCTCTTCTCTGCTCAAGTGTTGGTAACTTTATGTATGTGTGTGTGTGTACGATGGTGTGTGTGTATCATTCACTCACTCACCCCAGGCATTTTCCTTCCGTTTTCTTGCCCACCTTTCCTCCCTGTATTTTTCTCTTACGTGTGTGTGTGTGTGTGTGTGTGTGTGTGCGTGTGTGTGTGTGTGTGTGTGTGTGTACGTATCACCCACTCACCCCCCTGCCCCCCACAGATCCTGGCCGACAGGGTGCGGAGGCAGGCGGCGCGCCCCCTCGCCGTGTGGAACAGTGACCCGGGAGCCCTGGCGGTGAACCTCTCCTTCTCAGACCACCTGCCACACTTCCCCTTCTACCACAATGCTCTCGGCACGTCCCCCCGCTCAAGGTAAGGACCCATTCATACCCATTACCCAGGGCATTTTTAACATCACAACTGGGCGACCAAAATGTCTCCATGATGGAAAACTGTCGCCCAGTAAGAACAATTTTAAGCTACTGGGCGACAAGATATTTGTTCATAAAATCCTTCCTGGGTACAATGGTTCATCTTATCTGTGTGTGTTAGATCCAGAAGTGCACTCTTATTACTGCATAGGATCTTTATTTATACACAACATACAAAAGAGGGTAGATGATGTATCCAAAGAAACTATATTTTAACAGACATGCCTACTACCTGTCTGGCTATCCAAAGAATGTCGCTCAGTAACATTTCCTTAAAAAACGCACTGCCATTACCCCATGAATGACATCTATAAAACCCCCCATCTCAATCCCTCATTCATCCCTAGCAGTCTAGATAAAGGTCTTCTGTAGGCCCATTGATTAAGAAAAGCTCTTTATTCCCTCACTTATCCCCATCACCCATAAATTACATCTTAGAATCCCTCATCTCATTCTCTCTATCCTTTACTTACCGTAGATAACAGTTAAGTCGCCAGGACAACTTTTTTTTTGTTTACAGACGTGTGGTGGCGTTAATACTTACATTTCTACATCCATGATTTCAGGACAGTTAGAAGGGGCTATCTGGAGAGTCTGTGTCATTTTGTGTCTTCATCTGTGTCATAGTATGGCTATAAATGAACAAATTACAAAAATATCTACAAAGTGGCTACCAACAGTAGAGTCATCTAGTGTTTATTTACTGAGTGTCGTACCGCTGTCGTCGTCGCCCAAAAAAAAATGCGTAGCGAAATTTGAAACCGTTTATACTTGCAGCTACAAAGCATAAAACAACGCTGAAACAGGGTAGATTATACAGTCATGATATAAACTACTGTGTATCATCTTCAGTGGCACATAAAAATCAGTAGTGATGCTATAATTCGTAATATTTGGCGGCTGGCGACATCACTGCAGGTGGCGACTTTACTGTTATCTACGGTAGGTTATCAATCCCCCATTCATCCCCATCCCCCATGAATCATCTATAAAATCCCCCATCTTAATCCCTTTTTCTTATACTCGGCTTCTCTTATTTCCCATTCATCCCTAGCAGTCTAGATAAAGGTCTAATGTATCCCTATTGATTAAGTAAACCATCTTATTCTCCATTTATATCCCCTTATTGAGGCCCCATTCATATCCATTACCCCATTCATATCCATTACCCCATTCATATCCATTACCCCGTGAATTTCATCTATAAAACCCCCCATCTCAATGCCTTTATCCTTTGCTCAGGTCATGTTAATCCCCCATCTATATCTATAAAATCCCTAACTCAATACCTCTATCCTATACTTACCGTAGATAACACTTTAGTCGCCACCTGCCCTGATGTCGCCAGCCGCCAAATATTACGAATTATAGCATCACTACTGATTTGTATGTGCCACTGAAGATGATACACAGTAGTTTATATCATGACTGTATAATCTACCTTGTTTCAGCGTTGTTTTATGCTTGGTATCTGCAAGTATAGACGATTTCAAATTTCCCTACTCATTTTTTTCTTCGGGCGACGACGACGGCGGTACGACACTCAGAACATAAACACTAGCTGGCGACCTTAGTGTAGCCCGTTATCAAGGTCGTCACTCGGTTTTATTTTTGTCATTTGTTCATTTATAGCCATACTATGATACAGATGAAGACACAAAATGACACAGACTCTCCAGATAGCCCCTTCTAACTGTCCTGAAATCATGGATGTAGAAATGTAACTATTAACGCCACCACACGGCTGTAAACAAAAAGGAAATGTTGTCCTGGCGACTTTAGTGTTATCTACGGTAGGTGTTCTCAATCCCCATTCATCCCCATCCCCCCATGAATCATATCTTAGAATCCCTCATCCCATTCCTACTATCCTTTTCTTAGCCTCCTCTCATTCCCACCCAGTCACCCTTAAGGTTCAGATAAAGGCTCCCCATACATCCCCATTAACTAAAGCCCCTTATTCACCCATTCATCCCCCTATATAACCCCATTGACTTCTTATGTGATTTTGTTTTTAGGATTAATTAACCCCTTGAGACCCAGAACGTAATTTCCATTGTAATTTGGGTACCATTAGACGATTTGTAGTGACTATAAGCAATATTTTATAGCTATGACCTGTTTAGTATCCTTGTCCACTAGCTAATTTGGTTTATTTAGTTACTTTTCGTAATTTTATGGCTCGACGACATACCTACGATTTTTGATAGCAAAGGAAAGATCTGGGTGTGAAGGGGTTAAAAGATATGAGAGAGAGAGAGAGAGAGAGAGAGAGAGAGAGAGAGAGAGAGAGAGAGAGAGAGAGAGAGAGAGAGTAAGCGCAGATGAAGCTATTGGGAGATTTCTTTCTTCTTCATTCCATTATCAGAGAGGTTGGTCAAGGGAAGAGTGAAAGGAGGAGGGAATACATACAGGAAATATAGTAAAGGAAAGGAGTGGGGTCAAGGAAAGGTCAAAGGTCAAAGGAAAGAGGGAAGGAGAGCATACAAAGCCCACTCAGTTGCCAGTCTTGCCCACCAAAAAAATATCAATAAATCAATCAAATCAAAAGTAGACAGTGAAAGTCCCAAGAGATAGTGTCCATTTAGTGTGGCTTGTCTCTCTCTCTCTCTCTCTCTCTCTCGCTCTCGCTCTCGTTCTCTCTCGCGCTCTCTCTCGCTCTCTCTCTCGCGCTCTCTCTCGCGCTCGTTCTCGCTCTCTCGCTCTCTCGCTCTCGCTCTCTCGCTCTCGCTCTCTCGCTCTCGCTCTCTCGCTCTCGCTCTCTCGCTCTCTCGCTCTCGCTCTCTCGCTCTCGCTCTCGCGCTCTCGCTCTCGCTCTCTCGTTCTCTCGCTCTCGCTCTCTCGCTCTCGCTCTCGTCGCTCCTCTCGCCTCTCGCTCTCGCTCTCCGCTCTCGCTCTCGTCCGCTCTCGCTCTCGCTCTCTCGCTCTCGCTCTCTCTCTCTCGCTCTCTCGCTCTCTCGCTCTCGCTCTCTCGCTCTCTCGCTCTCTCTCTCTCTCGCTCTCTCTCTCTCTCTCTCTCTCTCTCTCTCTCTCTCTCTCTCTCTCTCTCTCTCTCTCTCTCTCTCTCTCTCTCTCTCTCTTTTGAGATAACCTAAGTAAAGGATAGAGAGAATGAGATGAGGGATTCTAAGATGTAATTTATGGGGGATGGGGATAAGTGAGGGAATAAAGAGCTTTTCTTAATCAATGGGCCTACAGAAGACCTTTATCTAGACTCCTAGGGATGAATGAGGGATTGAGATGGGGGGTTTTATAGATGTCATTCACGGGGTAATGGCAGTGCGTTTTTTAAGCAAATTTTACTGGGCGACATTCTTTGGATAGCCAGAAAGGTAGTAGGCATGTCTGTTGAAATATAGTTTTTTGGATACATCATCTACCCTCTTTTGTATGTTGTGTATAAATAAAGATCCTATGCAGTAATAAGAGTGCACTTCTGGATCTAACACACACAGATAAGATGAACCATTGTATCCAGGAAGGATTTTATGAATAAATATCTTGTCGCCCAGTAGCTTAAAATTGTTCTTACTGGGCGACAGTTTTTCATCACTGGGAGACATTTTGGTCGCCCAGTTATGATGTTAAAAAATGCTCTGGTGTGGCTTGTATCTAACTCTCTCTCTCTCTCTAACTCTCTCTTTCACCCACTCTCTCTAACCTCTCTCTAACTCTCTCTCTTTCACCCTCTCTCTCGACTTCTCACCATACCCTCTCTCTCTCTACTTCTCATCATACCTCTCTCTCTCTCTACTTCTCATCATACCTCTCTCTCTCTCTACTTCTCATCATACCTCTCTCTCTCTCTCTCTACTTCTCATCATACCTCTCTCTCTCTCTACTTCTCATCATACCTCTCTCTCTCTCTACTTCTCACCATACCTCTCTCTCTCTACTTCTCATACTTCTCTCTCCTACTTCTCATCATACCTCTCTCTCTACTTCTCATCCATACCCTCTCTCTCTCTCTACTTCTCACCATACCTCTCTCTCTCTCTCTCTACTTCTCATCATACCTCTCTCTCTCTCTCTACTTCTCACCATACCTCTCTCTCTCTCTCTACTTCTCACCATACCTCTCTCTCTCTCTCTACTTCTCACCATACCTCTCTCTCTCTCTACTTCTCATCATACCTCTCTCTCTCTACTTCTCATCATACCTCTCTCTCTCTCTCTACTTCTCACCATACCTCTCTCTCTCTCTACTTCTCACCATACCTCTCTCTCTCTCTACTTCTCACCATACCTCTCTCTCTCTCTACTTCTCATCATACCTCTCTCTCTCTCTACTTCTCACCATACCTCTCTCTCTCTACTTCTCATCATACCCCTCTCTCTCTCTACTTCTCACCATACCTCTCTCTCTCTCTCTCTCACAGGTACACAGCGGTGATATCAGTGAGTCACGGGGGCAGCGGTGCCATACACACCACGCCTCTCTTAAACTCATCAAAAACATCGCACGGAGCAAGTTTGTCGAAAAGGTATGTGCATTTATGTGTCTGTATTTATGTAGTTTGTTGAGAAGGTGTCTGTGTATGTGTGTGTGTATTTATGTAGTTTGTTGAGAAGGTGTCTGTGTATGTGTGTGTGTATTTATGTAGTTTGTTGAGAAGGTGTCTGTGTATGTGTGTGTGTATTTATGTAGTTTGTTGAGAAGGTGTCTGTGTATGTGTGTGTGTATTTATGTAGTTTGTTGAGAAAGTGTCTATGTATGTGTGTGTGTATTTATGTAGTTTGTTGAGAAGGTGTCTGTGTATGTGTGTGTGTGTTTATGTAGTTTGTTGAGAAGGTAGGTGTCTGTGTATGTGTGTGTGTATTTATGTAGTTTGTTGAGAAAGTGTCTGTGTATGTGTGTGTGTATTTATGTAGTTTGTTGAGAAGGTGTCTATGTATGTGTGTGTGTATTTATGTAGTTTGTTGAGAAAGTGTCTATGTATGTGTGTGTGTATTTATGTAGTTTGTTGAGAAGGTGTCTATGTATGTGTGTGTGTATTTATGTAGTTTGTTGAGAAGGTGTCTATGTATGTGTGTGTGTATTTATGTAGTTCGTTGAGAAGGTGTCTATGTATGTGTGTGTGTATTTATGTAGTTTGTTGAGAAAGTGTCTATGTATGTGTGTGTGTGTTTATGTAGTTTGTTGAGAAGGTGTCTGTGTATGTGTGTGTGTATTGAGCTAGTTTCAGTATGCAGGGCCTGA
>JACEEZ010009401.1:47500-50000 GCA_016584305.1 Chionoecetes opilio | reverse complement strand
TTTTTACCCTGTTGTGGCCAAGGTGCTGCATTTTGTCTTCTTGTTTATTTTTACCCTGTTGTGGCCAAGGTGCTGCATTTTGTCTCTTATTGTTTATTTTTACCCTGTTGTGGCCAAGGTGCTGCATTTTGTCTTCTTATTGTTTATTTTTACCCTGTGTGGCCAAGGTGCTGCATTTTGTCTTCTTTGTTTATTTTTACCCTGTTGTGGCCAAGGTGCTGCATTTTGTCTTCTTGTTTTATTTTTACCCTGTTGTGGCCAAGGTGCTGCATTTTGTCTTCTTGTTTATTTTTACCCTGTTGTGGCAAGGTGCTGCATTTTGTCTTCTTGTTTATTTTTACCCTGGTGTGGCCAAGGTGCTGCATTTTGTCTTTGTTTATTTTTACCCTGTTGTGGCCAAGGTGCTGCATTTTGTCTTCTTGTTATTTTTACCCTGTTGTGGCCAAGGTGCTGCATTTTGTCTTCTTGTTTATTTTTACCCTGTGTGGCCAAGGTGCTGCATTTTGTCTTCTTATTGTTTATTTTTACCCTGGTGTGGCCAAGGTGCTGCATTTTGTCTCTTATGTTTATTTTTACCCTGTTGTGGCCAAGGTGCTGCATTTTGTCTTCTTATTGTTATTTTACCCTGTTGTGGCCAAGGTGCTGCATTTTGTCTTATTGTTTATTTTACCCTGTTGTGGCCAAGGTGCTGCATTTTGTCTTCTTATTGTTTATTTTTACCCTGGTGTGGCCAAGGTGCTGCATTTTGTCTTATGTTTATTTTTACCCTGTTGTGGCCAAGGTGCTGCATTTTGTCTTCTTATTGTTTATTTTTACCCTGTTGTGGCCAAGGTGCTGCATTTTGTCTTATTGTTTATTTTTACCCTGTTGTGGCCAAGGTGCTGCATTTTGTCTTATTGTTTATTTTTACCCTGTTGTGGCCAAGGTGCTGCATTTTGTCTTATGTTTATTTTTACCCTGTTGTGGCCAAGGTGCTGCATTTTGTCTTCTTGTTGTTATTTTACCCTGTTGTGGCCAAGGTGCTGCATTTGTCTTCTTATTGTTTATTTTCACCCTGTTGTGGCCAAGGTGCTGCATTTTGTCTTCTTGTTGTTTATTTTTACCCTGTTGTGGCCAAGGTGCTGCATTTTGTCTTCTTATGTTTATTTTACCCTGTTGTGGCCAAGGTGCTGCATTTTGTCTTCTTATTGTTTATTTTTACCCTGTTGTGGCCAAGGTGCTGCATTTTGTTCTTGTTTATTTTTACCCTGTTGTGGCCAAGGTGCTGCATTTTGTCTTCTTGTTGTTGATTTTACCCTGTTGTGGCCAAGGTGCTGCATTTTGTCTCTTATTGTTTATTTTACCCTGTTGTGGCCAAGGTGCTGCATTTTGTCTTCTTTTGTGTTTATTTTTACCCTGTTGTGGCCAAGGTGCTGCATTTTGTTTCTTATTGTTTATTTTTACCCTGTTGTGGCCAAGGTGCTGCATTTTGTCTTCTTTGTTTATTTTTACCCTGTTGTGGCCAAGGTGCTGCATTTTGTCTTCTTATTGTTTATTTTTACCCTGTTGTGGCCAAGGTGCTGCATTTTGTCTTCTTGTTTTATTTTTACCCTGTTGTGGCCAAGGTGCTGCATTTTGTCTTATGTTTATTTTTACCCTGTTGTGGCCAAGGTGCTGCATTTTGTCTCTTATTGTTTATTTTTACCCTGTTGTGGCCAAGGTGCTGCCATTTTGTCTTATTGTTTATTTTACCCTGTGTGGCCAAGGTGCTGCATTTTGTCTTCTTATGGTTTATTTTTACCCTGTTGTGGCCAAGGTGCTGCATTTTGTCTTGTTTATTTTTACCTGTTGTGGCCAAGGTGCTGCATTTTGTCTTCTTATGGTTTATTTTTACCCTGTTGTGGCCAAGGTGCTGCATTTTGTCTTCTTATTGTTTATTTTTACCCTGTTGTGGCCAAGGTGCTGCATTTTGTCTTCTTGTTTATTTTACCCTGTTGTGGCCAAGGTGCTGCATTTTGTCTATGTTTATTTTACCCTGTTGTGGCCAAGGTGCTGCATTTTGTCTTCTTTGGTTTATTTTTACCCTGTTGTGGCCAAGGTGCTGCATTTTGTCTTCTTTATTGTTTATTTTACCCTGTTGTGGCCAAGGTGCTGCATTTTGTCTTCTTATTGTTTATTTTCACCCTGTTGTGGCCAAGGTGCTGCATTTTGTCTTATTGTTTATATTTACCCTGTTGTGGCCAAGGTGCTGCATTTTGTCTTCTTGTTGTTTATTTTACCCTGTTGTGGCCAAGGTGCTGCATTTTGTCTTCTTATTGTTTATTTTCACCCTGTTGTGGCCAAGGTGCTGCATTTTGTCTTCTTATTGTTTATTTTTACCCTGTTGTGGCCAAGGTGCTGCATTTTGTCTTATTGTTTATTTTACCCTGTTGTGGCCAAGGTGCTGCATTTTGTCTTCTTATTGTTTATTTTTACCCTGTTGTGGCCAAGGTGCTGCATTTTGTCTTTTTTGTTTATTTTC
>JACEEZ010009401.1:37500-42500 GCA_016584305.1 Chionoecetes opilio | reverse complement strand
TGCCTAAACACCTTCGCCACCACACTGGTCAATGGCTCCGCCACCCCAACCCTGCCCTTGCCCCCGTCTCTTCAAGGACAAGTCTCCTGCAAGAAAAGTCCGCAGTTTGGAAGATCGGCAGCTAACGACAGCTGAGGTTTAGGGTCTCAAAACTCTTAGTGTTCGGCGGCTATTTCGTGCTGAGCGACGGACTGAACGCCAACTCGGAGGAAAGTGCGTGAGTCTTGACGTTAGGGAGGCGACTCGAGTCTCTCTTAAGGCAGGGGCGCTGGCAAATGGCCGCGGGGGACACCAAAGTCGGGTGGTCGAGTTCCGTGAACCCCCGAGAACCACCCCAGCCCCCTAGCCCTCCACCCCCACCTCCCCCTCCCTCCTGACAGGGTGTTGGGGGGATGTGTTGGCCGTGCACATCACCCTCACATCCCTCCTCCTGGTGCTCAGTGCTCACCTCCCACTGTTCTATTTGTGTTCCATTTGTGTTGATCTACTTATGTCCTTCTTCCCCAGCCACTTTATTCCTTATTGGACCTGGAAATCAGTGTTCATGGCCCCTCTTTCTATGTTTTTTGTACTGAATTTATTTATCAGTTGTTGTAATGTGTCTAGAGTGGCCAAGGGAGACAAAACACCCTGTGCCTCATCTACATTACTGCTTTTACTCATCTACTTTTTTTCCTGTGGCGCGACTGAGGACAAAAATCGTATTCATCCCAGCACGAACACACCACACACCCACACCCCCCACCCACACAACCCACACCCCACACACCCCCACACCACACACAAACCCCACACCCACAACCCCAACACAATTGTGAAAAAAAGACTCAAAACTTCATAAAAAAACAATCTTGACCCAAAAGCGATGTTTACAGAAATCCAACAGAGTGTTACAAGCGGCACAAGCAAGTGTTACAAGCACGCCCAGGTGCCTCTAAAAAGCGGGGAACAGGAACTTAAACCACATCCTTGTCTCTCACACTCACCCAAATTTTCCCCCCTGCCTCTGCACCTCAAACACCTAAAAGCTGTACCCCAACACCTCAGCGTACACCTCAAACCACTCAACTGTACACCTAAAGCTGTACACACTCAAACACACTCAGCTGCACACTCAAACCACTCAGCTTACACCTAAAGCTGTACACATCAAAAAAACTCACTGTACCACTCAAACCACTCAAGCTTCCACCAAGCTGTACCCTAAAAACACACGAAAGTTGTACACACTAAAACACACTAAAGCTGCACCCCAAAACCCCTTAAGCTGTACACACTCAAACACACTCAAGCTGTACACACTCAAACACACTCAAGCTGTACACACTCAAGCTGTACACACTTAAACACACTCAAGCTGTACACACTCAAACACACTCAAGCAGTACACACTCAAACACCTAAACTGTACACCTAAACCCCAACTCAGCAGTACCACTCAAACCTCAAACACCTCAAGCTGTACACACCAAACCCTAAAGCTGTACCCTCAAACCACTCGTTGTACCACTAAAGCTGACACCCCCAAACACACTCAAGCTGTACACACTCAAGCTGTACCACCACTGTACACACTCAACACACGAAGTTGTACACCTCAAAAACACTAAAGCTGTACAAAATCAACCCTTGCTGTACACACCAACCACTAAAAGCTGTACACCCCAAAACCACTCAACTGTAACACTCAACCCTAAAGCTGTACACACTAAAACACCCCTAAAGCTGTACACACTCAAACCACTCACTGTACCATTTAAACACTAAAACTGACACCTCAAACACTCAAGCTGTAAACCTCAAACACACCAAGCTGTACACCTAAACACACTCAAGCTTACACACTTAAACCACTAAACTGTACACACTCAAACACCTCAATTGTACACCTAAAGCTGTCACCTAAAGCTGTACCACCAAGCGTACCCTAAACTTACCACTAAAACAACCGAAAGTTGTACCCTAAAACACACTCAAGCTGTCCCACTCAACTGTCACACTCAACTTACCCAACTCAACACACTAAAGCTGTACACACTAAAACCCCTCACTGTACCCCCAAAACACTCAGCTGTCACATTTAAACACCTCAAGCTGTACCCCTCAAACACATCAAGTTACACACCAAACCACTCAAGCTTACACACTAAAACTACTAAACTGTACCATCAAACACCCAAAACTGACAACTCAAACACACTCAAGCATACCACTCAAACACACCAGCTGTACACACTCAAACACACTAAAGCGTCCCTCAAACACCTAAAGTTGTACACCCCAAAGCTGTACACACTCAAGCTGTACACACTAAGCTGTACCCTCAAACCCGCAAGTTGTCCACCCCAGTGTACACACTAAAACACACTCAGCTTCACACTCAAAACACTAAACTGTAAAACACTCAAGCTGTACACACAAAAACACACCAAGTTGTACCACGCAAACACACTCAAACACACTAAAGCGTACCCTCAACACACCAGCTTCACACTCAGCTGTACCACTCAAACACCCAAAGTTTTACACACCCCAAGTTGTACACATTAAAACACACTCAACTGTCCACTAAAACACCTCAAGTTTCACATAAAACACACTCAAGTTTAAACCCACTAAGCTTACACCCCAAAGCGTACACCTCAACCCATAAAGCTGTACAACTCAAACCACCAACTGTACACCTAAAGTGTACCACCCAAACAGTACCCTCAACCACGCAATTTGTACACACGCAAAACACTCAACACACTCAGCTGAACCTCAAACACCCTCAAACCATCAAGCTGTGCACACTCAAACACACTAAAGCGTACACACTCAACACACTCAGTTGTACACACTCAAAACACTAAATTTTGTACACCTCAAGCTGTACACACCAAAGCGTACACACTAAAAACACACTCAATTTGTACACATCAAACACACTCAAGTTTACACCCCCAACCACTAAAGCGTACAACTAAAGCACCTCAGCTTACCAACTCAAACACCGCAAGTTGAAACCTCAACACACTCAAGCTGTACACCTCAAACAACGCAGTTTACACCTCAAACCACCCCAACGTACCATAAAGCTTACCACTCAAACCCCCGTTTGTACCCACTAAAACACTCAAGTTGTACACACTCAAACACACTCAAGCTGTACACACTCAAACACACTCAAGTTGTACACACTCAAACACACTCAAGCTGTACACACTCAAACACACTCAAGCTGTACACACTCAAACACACTCAAGCTGTACACACTCAAACACACTCAAGCTGTACACACTCAAACACACTCAAGCTGTACACACTCAAACACACTCAACTGTACACACTCAAACACACTCAAGCTGTACCCACTCAAACCACTCAAGTGTACCCTCAAACACACTAAAGCGTACCCTAAAACACCTCAAGCTGTACACCTCAAAACACTCAAGTTTACCATTTAAACACACTCAAGCTGTACCATCAAACCATCAACTTACAACTCAACCACTAAAATGTCACCTCAACACCTCAGTTGTACACACTAAAACACCTCAATTTGTACCACTAAAACACCTCCTGTCACACTCAACACACTCAAGTTGTACAACTAAAACACACTCAATTGTAAAAACCCTCAAACACACTAAAAACACACCCCCAGTGTACAACTAAAACACACTACTGTACACACTAAAACACACCAAGCTGTACACCCAAAACCACGCAACCCCAAATTTTCGAACTTAAAAACTGCTGATCTCATAAGTACAAAAAAATAAGTCTTGAGAAAAGTATTGTTCTGTTGCTTGGTGATGAGTGAAGGAGGGTGGTGGTGGTGGTGGTGGTTGGTGTTGTTGTAAGCTTCTAACAACTGCTGGAGAGGCGGGTCATGGAATGTGCTATAATGATGACTCTATTTTGTTCTCTGTCGACAATTTATGTATGTCTGTCTGTCACACAAAACTGGAGTCAAAAACACAAAGAGCGGTCACTACTACTCCTACCTGTTTTTTACCCACTCGGTTTTTACTAGCGTGTGTTGTAGTGGGGGTGGATGAGTCCTCCATCCCCCCCCTTTCTTGTTTTGATTTTAACTTATTCAGGAGAAAGTGGCTCAAAGCATAACTCTGGCTTGTGGCTCCAAAGTGTTTATTGCTCTTCAGAAGGGCCACGAATAAGTCTAAATCAGCTTCCATAGGGGTTCTCGTGTGTGGGGCTGGTTGCCCTTAAAATATCAGGTGTTGTGTGTGGGTGTGTGTGTTGGGTGTGGTGTGTGTGTGTGTGTGTGTGTGTGTGTGTGTGTGTGTGTGTGTGATGGAGAGAGATCACATCTATCGTTTTATACTTAAACGTTCGGGAATTTTTTTGATACAGGGAAAATAAACCGGTGTATGATTAAATTTTAGTGGTCTGTGTGTGTGTGTGTGTGTGTGTATGTGTGTGTTGTGTGTGTGTGTGTGTGTGTTTTTGTGTGTGTGTGTGTGAGGGGGGTGGGTGGTGATCGGTGCCATTTATTTTGCTTTAGTACCTATGTCCGTCGATTAAGTCCACAGTCACAGTCACAGTCATAGCTCTACTAAGTCTGTTACGTTGGGGTGTCACGCTCAAAGGAGTCACATTATGTTACGTTACTTTATGTTATGTTATGTGCCTTGGTGTGGAGGGAGGGAGGGAGGGAGGAAGGGAGGGGGTTTTTTGTTTCTCCTTCACATCTTTTCCCCTCCTTCTTGTGTTTGTGTGTGAACAAGGAAGGGGGAAAAAAGGAAAGGGAAAGGGAAAGGGAAGGTGTTGTTGTCCCCCCCCTCACTTCCCCTTCCTCCTCCTCCTCTTCCTCCTCTTCCTCTTCCCCTCTTTTTTGCTGGGTTTTGTGTTTTGGGAAAAAGGGGGGAGGAAAAGGAAAGGGTTGAAGGGAAAGGGAAGGTGGTCTTCTACCCTTTCTCCTCCTCCTCCTCCTCCTCCTCCTCCTCCCCCTCCTCCTCCTCCTCCTCCTCCTCCTCCTCCTCCCTCCTCCT
>JACEEZ010009401.1:22500-30000 GCA_016584305.1 Chionoecetes opilio | reverse complement strand
TGACAATAATGATGACAATAATGATGATATGATGATAACAATAATGATGATAACAATAATGATGATAACAATAATAATGATAACAATAACAATGATAACAATAGGCACACGTTCCTCCACACTACTACAACACAGCTACACTATTTCTACAAGTCGTCATTTTGATATTAATTTCTTTTAGTTTCTCACATCCTTTCTGTTCTTTATTTCACGGTGTCCCTTAAATACATCTAGTTTAATCTACGCTACTGCTCTTCCTTATAACAGGAACTACCTCGTGTAGGTCTCGTGGCCTCTTGTAGCTTCCTTATGTTCTTATGTTCTTATGTTCTTAACAATCTCACCAGGAGGGGATAGGCCATGATTGAAGTGTCTCTGTTTGCTACTATCCATATTCTACTCTAGTCTCCCTTCCTTCTCATCCTCCACTAACCTATTTACCTCCTCAATTACTCCTATGCTCTTTCTATATCTTACAATAGGGCTCTTCCTCTAACCAGGGCCTGACTGGGGTGGGGGGCTACCAGAAGGGCCCCCACCAAACATTGGGCAACAT
The DNA here is from genome assembly GCA_016584305.1 of Chionoecetes opilio. NCBI lineage: Eukaryota > Metazoa > Arthropoda > Malacostraca > Decapoda > Majidae > Chionoecetes > Chionoecetes opilio. Next base: position 29,444 of record JACEEZ010009401.1, on the reverse strand, counting down.
GACATTGGACTCCTTACCAAACCAAATAACCAAAAAGTCAAATATCTCCCTCCACTGCCCCCCAGACCCCCCACCCTCCACTGCCCCCCAGACCCCCCACCCTCCACTGCCCCCAGACCCCCTTACCCTCCAGTAGCCCCTATACCCCTCATCCTCCACTGGGCCCTCTCTCTTTCTCCTCATTGAATATTCTAGACTCTTGTATGTCCTCTAAGTGAACCCTTTCTTGGCTTATTGCCATCATGCCATCTTTACTCCTAACCAATAAAGCTCATGCTATCACGATGTTTTGTAGCCCCTCATTCCTCCTTTCTCTCTTGAATACTCTTGAATACTCTTGAATACTCCTGAATACTCTAACTCTTCGGGTCTTTCATTCTCTAAGTGGACCTCTTACTCTTCCACACAACAACCTCCACCTTAGTCTCGCACTCACTCCATCCCTTGAAGCATTCCAACTCTGCATTCTCTCATTCCTCTCACACCCGCACCTTCACGCCCCAGATTTATACGCCATGAGGATGTGGTCATGTCTTCCCTGGTAGCTTAGCATCATTAGTCACTGCGGGGATGTGTGTGAGGTGAATGCTGGATCGTCTAGCATCTGTGGGAGTGCTATTGTTATGTTAGGAGTGTGGTCATTTGTTTTTCATTTGTTATTGTTATTTCATTATTAATATTTAGTGTGTGTGTGTGTGTGTGTGTGTGTGTGATAGAGAGACGCTTAGATAAACAACAAAACTCGGAGACGAAATTTGGACCAATAATATTTTTTTTTTTTAAGGGCTATCATCATGTTAGGAGAGTGAATGTGATTTGTTGTTAATTTATTATCATTATTTCATTATCATTTAGTGTGTGTGTGTGTGTGAGAAGCTTAGATGAACGACAACACTAGAGATGAAACTTTGACCAACAGTAATATAGTTATTCTGAGTTGTTTTTATTATTATTACAATGTAGTACTTTATTCTCACTGCTTTTTAGAATGATTTAAAGTCATGTTCTTCTCCGCCCTGTTAGTCACGTTTTGTTATTTGCAGTTTTTTTGTGTTATTATTATATATACAGTATGTAGCTACTTTATCCCCACTTTTTTATTATTATTTAAAGTAATGTTCTTCCCCGCCCTGTTCTCCAGCCCTCCTGTTCATAGTGTTCTGTGGTGTTCATAGTTGTTCTCAGCGCTTAACCCCTTCACGCCCAGATCTTTTTTTGGCTAAAAATATATAATTTGGCTATAAAATCTGTTGTTAGCCATAAAAGTACAAAAAGTAACTAAATATATCAAATTAGTTAGACGACAAGGATACTAAACAGGTCATATCTATAAAACATTGCTTATAGTCACTAAAAATAGCCTAATAGTACCCAAATTACAATGGAAATTACGTTCTGGGTCTCAAGGGATTAAGTTCTCAAGTGTTGCTCCTCAAAGTCAAGGTCATGAACATTACTTTACGCTGGTTCTTGGTAGCGCATGTTTCCTCCATTATTATCATCATTGTTATACTTTTGTTTTCTTTTGTTCACCTGACTAATACTTTTGTTACTTTTGCTTTTTCATAATTTTCGTTATTATATTTTTTCTGTTACCCATATTTTGTTTCTAGAATGTTTTATTTGATAGGATTTCTTTGTTGCCATGAAGTGTAGTTTCGGTGCAGTTCTCTGTTAAGGGTGCTTGCCTAGAGTATTATTTGCAGAAGAGTATTTTTTTTCTTTTCAATATTCCTACTATTTCTGTTACCTTACCTTACCTTACCTTCCCTTCCCTTCCCTTCCCTTCCCTTCCCTTCCCTTCCCTTCCCTTCCCTTCCCTTCCCTTCCCTTCCCTTCCCTTCCTTCCCTTCCCCCTTCCCTTCCTTACCTTCCCTTCCCTTCCCTTCCCTTCCTTTCCCTTCCTTCCCTTCCTTTCCCTTCCCTTCCTTCCCTTACCTTACCTTCCTTACCTTACCTCTCTCTCTTCCCTTCCCTTCCCTTCCCTTCCCTTCCCTTCCCTTCCCTTCCTTCCTCCTTCCCTTCCCTTCCCTTCCCTTCCCTTCCCTTCCCTTCCCTTCCTTACCTTACCTTACCTTACCTTACCTTACCTTACTTACTTACTTACTTACTACGTTATTTTCCCTGTTGACCACTTGTTAAATTATCCTTTTTTCTGTCTTGTTACGTTAATGAAAAATAACCTCATTGGTACCTACTATTGTTATCATGTATTGGAGAAAATGCTAGGGTTAGAGAGTGAAAGGTGCATCTTTTATCAATAACACTTATTTCCTGCAACCCAAACTATTTTAATCTTTGTTCCCCGTACTTTATTTATATTGTCTATCTATTTTGTTGCATCCCCTTTTTTATTGCATCCCCCTATGTTAATCTTTTAAATCTTTACTTCACCCCTATTTTAATGCAATAACCATATACATAAACATACATCCATCCATTACATATACATCCATTAACACATACATACATACATACATACACATCCATCAACACATACATATACATTTACAAACTATATACAAACATAATCTGTTCCGTAGGCCGCGTTCGTTAACCAAATTGTTTACTAGGGGAGTTATGTATGAGCGTTATTTCTAAGCGGAAGATATTACGAAAAATAATATTGCAGCCACTTCCACGCATGCACAGTCTGCTCCAAGATTTGTGCTTCGAATTTCAGCTCGTTTTGCGAATATAATTTTCTTCAGATAAAGCTTTCATTATTCTATTTGTTTCGTATAGCAAACCTTACTTTGCCTTACCTTACCTTACTTTACTTTCTTACTTACTTACTTACTTACTTACTTACTTACTTACTTACTTACTTACTTACCTTACCTTACCTTACCTTACCTTACTTACTTACTTACTTACTTACTTACTTACTTACTTACTTACTTACTTACTTACCTTACCTTACCTTACCTTACTTACCTTCTTACTTAGTCTTACTTTCTTACTTATACTTACACTTACTTACTTAACTTACTTATAACTTAACTGTACCTTACCTTACCAATTTCTACCTTACCTTACTACTTACCAAATACCCCTTACTACTTACTTACTTACCCTTGCTATACTTAATTACTTACTTACTTACTTACTTACATTACTTACTTACTTACGTACCTTACCTACCCTACCTTACCTTACCTTACATTACCTTCCTTACCTTCTACTTACTAACTTCTTACTATTACCTAATTACTTACTTAATTACGTACTCTCATTACTTACTTACTTACTTACTTACTTACTTATTTACTTACTTACTTAGTGTATATTTTCACATTATTTATCACACCAGCCAAACAAAAACAGATCTCATGAAAGTATATTATATGACTTCTTGCTAACTTACAAATTTCATACTCGCCTTTGAGAATGAAGAAAATGAACCCTTCAGCCCAGATCTTTCTTTGCTATTAAATATGTTATATTGTCGAGCCATAAATTAAAGTAAGTGATGTATATCAATTAGCAGGATACTAAACAGGTCATATCTATAAAATATTGCTTAGAGTCACTAAAAATCGTCTTATGGTACCCAAATTACAATGGAAGTTACGTTCTGGGTCTCAAGGGGTTCTGCACACAGACTCGTCAATGTCATGAAGAATGGAAATAGAATAGTTATTGAGGTTCACTTTAATGAGGTTTTCTCAATATTTTTCTTCTCTAGACTCCTTATGTTCTAATGTGTTTATGTTCTTATATTCTTATGTTCTTATGTTCTTATGTTCTTAATATTTGCTGCTTAACAGTCTCCTATTTTTTTTAGATGTAGTTATAACTTATCTATTCTTGTTGACTTCTAAATGTCATTATTCATCTTTGATCCCAGTCTGTTATTTAAGTTAAGCTGTATTTTCTGGAGTGTCTTTCTCTCTCTCTCTCTCTCTCTCTCTCTCTCTCTCTCTCTCTCGCTCTCGCTCTCGCTCTCTCTCTCTCTCTCTCTCTCTTCTCTCTCTCTCTCTCTCTCTCTCTCTCTCTCTCTCTCTCTCTCTCCTCTCTCGCTCGCTCGCTCGCTCCTCGCTCTCCCCTCTCTCTCTCTACTCCTCTCATGCTTTTACTCTGTCTCTTCTCAACACTTCTGTCTCTAATCTACAGTTCCTCTTTCTCTCTCGTCTTCGTCTTCTCTCTCGTTCTCTCTTCTCTCTCTCGTCTCTCCTCTCTCTCTCTCTCTCTCTCTCTCTCTCTCTCTCTCAACACACACATACATGCATTTTAGTTTGGGATTTGTGTCGAACAAAACTGTCTTGATATTAATTACCATAACAAGATAAGGTACCTACAATTTCTGTGAGTGTGTATGAGTGTGTGTGTGTATGAGTGTGTGTGTGTGTGTGTGTGTGTCCTTAAGGTGATGCTAGTTTTAATGACAATTTTTGTACATACTATTTGTACTACGCTGTACTATAGGTACATTCCTGCTAAACTGTACTAAAGAGTTTAGTTTTCCTCATTGTGTGTGTTGTCTGTGTGTTTATTATTCTATTACTTCACTATTATTGGTACTACTTTGTACTCGATCTCTCTCTCTCTCTCTCTCTCTCTCTCTTTCTGCCTCTCTCTCATACCTCTCTTCTAAACTCCCTCTCTCTCTCTCTTTCTCCTTGTCTGCACATTTACATGAGAACATACGAACATTGAAATAAGGAAGCTACAAGGGCCGTGAGCTAACAATGTTCCTGTTATGATGAGAAGAAGGGGACTAGAGATGAAGGTGGGAGTGTTGTGATAAAGAAGGGGGGTGTTTGGTGTTGGTTGGTGGGAAACGGGGGGGGGGGGGTGGAGTCGGAGAAGGCGTTGTTGGGGGTGGGGATGTGAGGGGTTAAAGGGGGGGGGGCATGTAGTTGTGCCATTTTTTTCCATTTTTCCACTTGTGCCATTATTACCTGTGCCATTTTTACCTGTGCCATTTTTACCTGTGCATATTATTACCGTTCACCGGGCGGCATCAGCACGTGGTGATGGCGTAGGGGGTGGGGAGTCGGGGGTGGGTGGAGGTGAATGAGAATGGGGGGGGAAGGCGGAAGGGGGTGCAAAAAAGGGGGGGAAGGTAGGGATGAAGGCGCGCGTAACGATTTCTTATCGGTAATCGTCACGATAGACATACGACGATCACGATAGTGTCACGAAGCTGCTACATAGATAACGATAGCCTCACGATAGACTTACGATAGCGCTGCGTTGGGTACAAAAATCGAGGAGCTTCCCGATTTTTTAGTGCACTCACTAACTTTTCGTGGCCTCGGCCGAGCGCGTCACGAGCGTTCGTGTCACGCGTTCGGTCACGATGGACCCATATATAATCAGAACCATGACGACGCTACTCATTGCATTGTTGGCGCTTTCGTGGTTCCATTATAGAATGTGTGAAGGGAGCTTTACTTAACACTACCTACATCGATCCACCTGTCTTCCCCATCCATGAATTTGTCCAGACTCCTTTTAAAGATCCCAATTGACTCCGCATTGACCACCTGACGACTGAGTCCAAAGACCTGAGTCTGAGTCCACTTTTGGCATTTCAATCTCTCTCTCTCTCTCTCTCTCTCTCTCTCTCTCTCTCTCTCTCTCTCTCTCTCTCTCTCTCTCTCTCTCTCTCTCTCTCTCTCAAAAGTAGAATAAATAGAAATCCTCATTCATTATCAACTCAATCTATCAATAATCAACCAGTCATTACATCATTTATCTCCATTAATAGACTATGACATCAATTTCCTTCTCTTTCCCATTTGTTGCCTCAATACAGTACAATACACGAAATAAATAACAAAGTCTGCCCTACAACCTTACCTATAGAGCTCCGTTCTCTTCCGCTTCCTCGGTAAAAAGCAACGCGCAGGCAGCTTACAGCCTCCTCGGGACCTCATAATTTCCCTCGGGCATTCCTAAGCTTATAAAAAAAGGAGAAGTACACGCAACAGTAGTAGAGGAGGAGGAAGGAAGGAAAAAAGTAATCATTGGACACGCAAAAGTAGTACTAGAAGACGAGAAGGAAGGAAAAATCTCTGCTTATTTTTTTCTCGTATCAACATCTTTCAAAGTTCCAATATTATTTTCTTCTGTTAATGCTGAAATATGTGCTGATATTAGTGCTGATTGGTGCTAATATTGATGCTGATTGGTAATGATAGCGAATATATGTGGAGAAATCTTGAAGAGAGAGAAAAAGAGTGAAATTAAAAGGAGTAAGGTTGATGACAAATATAATGAGACGGTATGTGTAAAATATTGACACAGTAATTCCTTCAAGGTTTTTTATTTAAGTTTTGGTTTCTAGAATTAATAAGGAACAAAAATAGATGAATAGAGGAGTAGCAAATATCATACACAAAAGGGAAATGTGTATATAATAAGGAGCATGTATATCAAATAGTCGTAATTCATGTCAAGAAATGTGAAATAAGGGAAATAAATGGTAAAACAAACGCTATATATCAGAGTTAATAATATATTTGTTTAGTTTTCTATACAAAAAACACGCATAGAATATAGGATTAGATCGAGTAGGTAAACAGACGGAAATTCATCACATCAGGGTTGCCAGGTCAGGGAAATTTACCTATGAGGGAAATTTTGGCTTCGAGAAGGAAAAAAAAAGCAAAAATCGGGAAAAAAGAGACCATATAGTTTATCTTAAATATTTATACAGGTGTGTGTGTGTGTGTGGTGTGTGTGTGAGGCAGGGAAAATCTGAGGCAGAAAGGGAAGTTTTCATTTCCAAACAAGGAAATTTTATCAGGTTGATCTGGCAAGACTGCATCACATGTGGGAGGCTGCGATTCTAAGTGTTGATTTGTTTGTGACGAGTGTGCGTATTAATCGGCTATCATCTGCGTTATTAAGGGTTGTTCCGCATTATAACAACCGAGAACAACATTAACAAAGCTTCAAGAACTGTTTGACATAAGTGTGAGTAAGAAACATAA
>JACEEZ010009401.1:5000-12500 GCA_016584305.1 Chionoecetes opilio | reverse complement strand
CAATTATCTCAAGTAGATATTGATACATTTAATAGTATGTCAAAAATACACCACTACAATTTAATAAAATAAATTATTTTATTAAATAAAAAAAATCTTTTAACTGTCTTAGTATAACAAGTTATATATATTATTTTTCTCACACTGTCCTAATATAACAACAACAACATTTCTCACACTGTCTTAGTATAACAACAACAACATTTCTCACACTGTCTTAGTATAACAAAATATATATATTTTTTCTCAGTCTTAGTAAGTCAAGAAGCCAAAGGGGCGCCCACAAGGCTCGTGGCTGGGGCAAGTTGATGTTTCTTGTCGAGAGTTGCTTGGTATGGGAAGGGAGCCTGCATGGGCACTCGCGCGTGGTGACCCCCGGGAGTGGCGTCGTAGGGTGGGCGTGGCGACACGCCCCCCGGCGTATGCCCCCAATGATTGAATTGATATATATATATATATATATATATATATATGTAATTATATATCATAAGTGATTTTAGTAAATAATATATAATTTTACTACCACAAAGTGCTTTAACTCTATTTTTGCAATATATGCAGAGAAACTATCACATAATTGGTTTGCGGATTTGCGGACTTGCGGTTGCGGAAGTGTGAACTTCACGAAATTTGCGGACTTGCGGTTGCGGGACGTAAGGACTGGGGTTTGCGGATTTGCGTTTGCGGAAGTGGATTTTCATTTGCGGTGCCCACCTCTGGCCTGTGTGTGTGTGTGTGTGTGTGTGTGTGTGTGTGTGTGTGTGTGTGTGTGTGTGTGTGTGTGTGCTTGGAGTTGGAAGTGACCGATCTGAGGTCACTACGATAGGGAAGGAAGAGGGGAAAGAGGACAAGGAAGAGGGGAAGAGAGGAAGAGGAAGAGGAAGGAGCAGACAAGTTCTTATCATATTTTGTCATGTATTTACTTATCATTATTATTATTATTATTATTATCATTATTATTATTATCTTAGTCGTGGATAGTGTGCGTGATTGTGTTGGCATTTATAATTATTGATTTTTATTATTCATTTGATTGTTAATAGTGATTTGTGTTTTACGTGTACCCTCTCTCTCTCTCTCTCTCTCTCCTCTCTCTCTCTCTTCTCTCCTCTCTCTCTCTCTCTCTCTCTCTCTCTCTCTCTCTCTCTCTCTCTCTCTCTCTCTCTCTCTCTCTCTCTCTCTCTCTCTCTCTCTCTGACATATCATCGTTGCTGTTTATTTGTTTGTTCATAAATAATTTTGTTTGTCTGTTGTCTTGTTTATCTGCTAATGTGTTTGTCTTTCTTTTCTTTTCTTCATGCTTTCTTTTTGTCTAGCTCCTATCAGACACACACACACACACAACACACACACACACACACACACACAACACACACACACACACACACACACACACACACACACAACACACACACACACAACACACACAAGACACACACACACACACAACACACACGCACACACACACACACACACACACACACACACACACACACACACACACACATTTTATATGCACAAAGTATATACATATGTTTCATGGTAGCATTAAAAGTTTGAGAGAGAGAGAGAGAGAGAGAGAGAGAGAGAGAGAGAGAGAGAGAGAGAGAGAGAGAGAGAGAGAGAGAGAGAGAGAGAGAGAAGAGAGAGAGAGAGAGAGAGAGAGAGAGAGAGCCCTTCCTTCTCTATCCATTCATCCCTTAACTTACATCCACAACCCTTTCCTATCTCTTCCTTCGCCAACCTTCCTTTCCTTCCTTTCCCCTCCCTTTCCCTTCCCTTTCCCCTCCCTTACCCCTCTCTTTCCCCTCACTTTCCCCTCTCTTTCCCCTCACTTTCCCTTTCCTTTCTCCTCCATTTCCCCTCACTCCCTTCCATTTCCCCTCACTCCCTTACCTTTCCCCTCACTCCCTTACCTTTCCCCTCACTCCCTTACCTTTCTCCTCCCTTTCCCTACCCTGGCTGGCTGGCTGGCTCTCTCTCCCCTTAGCCCCTCCCCTTGGCCCCCTCCCCTCACTCGCCCACTCCCCTCACCCCTCTCCCCTCACCCATCCCCTCGCAGCTCGGTAAAGACGGCGTGTTGCAGCGAGCGAGATTCAGTCAGTCGCTAGGTGGGGTGAGGGCAGGACACACACACACACACGCCGCCACAACTCTGCCACCACCACCACTACCACCCAACGCGCCTTTCCCCACGCCCCCACGCCCGCCCACGCACCCTGTCACCCATACCTCACCCACCCACGCCCATCTATTCACCCACTCCGTCACTCGTCGTCGCCCACTCGTCGCCCAGTTTCATGCAGGGCAGGTGATGTGGGTGTGTTGCGCCCTGTGTCGTGTGCGTGGTCGCCCCTCAAGTCTTACCGCCTCCCGCAGCGTCAGTCCGGGAAGCGTGTAACACCCTTAGGACACTTCACCGGGACTCTCTCGTATAGCCTCCTTCGCATCCTTCTTCATTGCCCTCCGCGCGACGCTGGAAAGTTAGTGGTTGTCCTTGACGGTGCAATGTAAACAAACCTCCTCTTCCTCCTCCTTTACCTCCTCCTAGTCCTCCTCCTAGTCCTCCTTCACCACCACCACCACCACCACCTCCTCTTCCTCCTGCTCCTCCTCCTCCTCCTCGTCCTCCTCCTCGTCCTCTTCCTCCTCCTCCAGCTCCACTAACCATCCCTTCCTTCCCCCATGTCTCTCCGTCCGCCACATCGTCGGGTTCCCTTAAGGCGTCACCAGCGGCCAGGGGCGTGAGGAGATGGCCATAGACGTCCCCGGTGCTCTGTGGCCCCCCTGGCTCCCCTCGGCAAACACCACCACCACCACCAACACCACCACCACCAATACCTCCTTCGTCGCCTCCTTCGGGTACCTCGCCGCCCAAAGACACAAAATTGGCACCAGTGAACGATTTTGACTTTGATTTTCTCCCACGGGCGAAACTTCCCCTTCCTTTCCCCCCCCCCCCCCCGATACCTCTTCCTCTTAGACCTCTTGCTGCCTTTTTCCTCTTACCTTGTGTGTCTTTTGTGCACCTCTTAAGTTCTCCTCCTCTTCCTCTTTCCCCTCCTTTCCCCTCCCTCGATACTTCTTGGTCTTCTTACTGCCTCCTTCCTCTTTCCTCTTATCTGTGTGTCTCTTAAGTTCTCCTCCTCTTCCTCTTACTTCTTCCTCTTACTCCCTCTTTCCTCTTACTGTGTGTCTCCAAGTCTTGTTCTCTTGACGCCACAGCCACGTTAGGTCGCCTCTTCCTCCTCCTCTTCCTCCTCCTCCTCCTCCTCTTCTTCCTCTTACCTCACTAAGAGCGTTTGACTTTTGGAGATTTATAGGCGTGGTGCAAGAGAGAGAGAGAGAGAGAGAGAGAGAGAGAGAGAGAGAGAGAGAGAGAGAGAGAGAGAGAGAGAGAGAGAGAGAGAGAGAGAGAGAGAGAGAGAAAGGAAAGTTAGCAAGAAGAGTTGGGAGAGTGAGAAATAAGAGAAGGGCAGGAAAGATAATTATATCAATCCATAATATTAATGATAATGATAACTAGAGTAATGATGAGCTAAGGGAATAGAGTACCAATAAAACAACTGACAACAACAACAACAACAACAACAATAAAGTAAAGCTAACTAACTACTCTTCAACAACTTTCTCTTTGTCTTCCTTTTCCTCTTCCTTCAACACCTTTTTCTTCCTCCAACTCCTCCTCTTAATTCTTTCCTTCCTCCTCCTCTTCTTCCTTCTTTTCTTCCTTCGCTTCTTTTCTTCCTCCTCCTCCTCAACTTTTATCAACTTTTATCATTTGTCTCACTTTATCTCATTAACTTAACTATCTATCTATCTATTTATCTATATCTATCTATCTATCTATCTATCTCTCTATTTATCTATCTATCTATCTATCTATTTATCTATCTATCTCTCTATTTATCTATCTATCTATCTATTTATCTATCTATCTATCAACAACTTTTATTTACACTAGTTACAATCAAGTGATAATTTTCCTCCTCCTCCTCCTCCTCCTCCTCCTCCTCCTCCTCCTCCTCCTCCTCCTCCTCCTCGTCGTCGTCTTCACCAAGCGAGACAGACTAACAGAGCTTCTATCTGTCTATCGTCCGTCTGTCTGCCTGTCTGTCTGCGGGCCACTCGACATATCACCTGTCCTCGCCAACGCTGCGTGCAAGGTAAAGTAATGCTCGTGTCTGTATGTCTGTCTGTTTGTTGACGCACACACACACACACACACACACACACACACACACACACACACACACACACACACACACACACACACACACACACACACACACACACACACACACACACACACACACACACACACACACACACACACACACACACACACGGGCGGAATGTAACTCAAGAGAAATATGATAATTATGAAACTAAACCAGATAATGAAAAACACATAAAAGAAGGAATTGAAGAAGAAGAAGAAGAAGAAGAATTACGTTGAAAGAACAAAAATGAGTGTTGACGTTTTTTTTTTTTTTTTTTTTTTTTTTTTTTGACATTCGTATGACAAAGGAGTCTGCTAAACTACGTAATACCGCTATTAAGCTACATGTAGGAGAACAGGATAGTACAGAACAAGGCTCCTCCCCACCCAACCTCCCCTCCAACAACATAACTACAGGAAACAGAAATGAACATTTATGCCCTTATAGAAAAAAATACATAAGATAATATTGCAAAGCAGTGAAAATAGAGGAATGTCGTGTTGCAGACCACCACTAACTCTACTTGATCCGGGGAGGTTAGTGAAATAATACACACGAAGCAATAGCAGAACCCATATATATATATATGTATATGTATTTTTCTTCAAATCGTAAGGGACTGACTGACAAAGGAAAAAGAAAACAAAAACATCCATCTAGTTATTTAATTCAGAATATTCGTCTAGTATTTACTACATGTATTTCTTGTACTTGCCTCGACAACATTAGCAGGTAACATGTTCCATCGATTGACTACTCTGAGATTAAAGTAATCGTCCTGATCCATTTTTTCTTTGCATAGGTAAGTTGAATGTTCTTGCAAAACATCTGATTCACCAAAAAAATTGAATTTACACGCCATATTTGCAAAAACACGACTTTTGTAAAAAGCGCGGGAAAAAAATCTTCCCCGTTCCAGCCGCCGCGTGATTATTGCTGATGCCGTCACGGGAGGGCGACAATCTGCATCACGCAGCCCGCCTCTCCCCAGACACACAAACCTTCTCCACACATTTCTCGTGGCCGTATCGGTCGGAAACTTGTGTTAAGCTCTCCGGAAAGGGAGAGCTTTCTTGCTGCACCCATAAAGGATACATTTGTACTGTATAGTCACCTATAGTGTATAACATATCGTTAAAAAAGTCTATCAGAAACACCCAATATTCTTCAAGTACTTTGTTTATTGTCTGTGTTCACCTGCTTCTGACTTGCCGAGGGAGCGGAGAGTCCCTTCCCTCGTTATCAAATCATGGTGCGTCGTCTGCTAGTTGTCAGGAGCGTTTTGGAAGCTCGAGGAATTAACATATTTTGATTTCGGATTATTTAAAAACGGGTGACTGGATGCAAAGAGTGACAACATATTGTTGATATACTTGGCAGTGGCAATATTTTGACTGCAATAAATCAGGATTGATGCAGCGGTGAGGACGGTTACTTTAAGATTGTTTTCTCGAAGATCTGTGATAAAACAATATCTATTTTGCTTAATATCGTTGTTTCTTGTTGTCCTCTGAGGAAGGACTTCAAGGAGGTTCTCATGAGTGGCAATGTCGAGTGTCTCAAGAATACTCAGTCTCTCACATCCCCGCGCGTTCTACGATTCTTTAAGGCGACGAGAACGCATTTATATATAGCGGCCTGTCCGTAAGATTTTGCCGAGTTGGAATAAATTTGGTCGCTCTTCTTTGAACTGCCTCCAACTTTGCTTCCTCTTTAGCGACACAAGGCCGCTGTCATGGGACACAGACCACACCTATTCTTTTCTTCAAATTTTTTTTCTCATCTTTTTTCTTAATCTTTACTTTCTTTCTTGATTTTTCTTGATCTTGAGCTTTTTTTCTCTAATAACAACAACAACAACTAAATTTACTTGCAGAAACGCAATTACTTTTGACTTGACTTACTTTATCTTGACTTAAAATTTTTACTTTACTATTCTATTTATTTATTACTATTACTATTTATTACTATTTATTACTATCTATTACTATTTATTACTATCTATTACTATTTATTACTATTTATTACTATTTATTACTATTTATTACTATCTATTACTATTTATTACTATTTATTACTATTTATTACTATTTATTACTATCTATTACTATTTATTACTATATTACTATTTATTACTATTTATTACTATCTATTACTATTTATTACTATCTATTACTATTTATTACTATTTATTACTATTTATTACTATCTATTACTATCTATTACTATTTATTACTATTTATTACTATCTATTACTATTTATTACTATTTATTACTATCTATTACTATTTATTACTATTTATTACTATCTATTACTATTTATTACTATTTATTACTATTTATTACTATATTACTATTTATTACTATTTATTACTATCTATTACTATTTATTACTATTTATTACTATTTATTACTATCTATTACTATCTATTACTATTTATTACTATCTATTACTATCTATTACTATTTATTACTATCTATTACTATTTATTACTATTTATTACTATCTATTACTATTTATTACTATTTATTACTATCTATTACTATTTATTACTATCTATTACTATTTATTACTATTTATTACTATTTATTACTATTTATTACTATCTATTACTATTTATTACTATCTATTACTATTTATTACTATTTATTACTATTTATTACTATTTATTACTATTTATTACTATTTATTACTATCTATTACTATCTATTACTATTTATTACTATTTATTACTATTTATTACTATTTATTACTATCTATTACTATTTATTACTATTTATTACTATCTATTACTATTTATTACTATCTATTACTATTTATTACTATTACGTTACTATTTTACTACTATTATATTATTTTATTTACTACTTATTTGACTTATTTATTACCTACCTACTTTTTTGTACACCCTAAACTTTAAGAATATTCAAGTCACACAAAATAATTCACCTGAAAACAATAATATCTAAGTAATAAGAAAAGCAATACTATTTACCTAAGAAGAAAACTACTGAATGCAATATAACCCTAATGACGTATTGCATAAACACATAATTACTTCCATAGTTTTGTGCTCGTAAACGTGTGTAATGAAGCCCAAAATCATATTAGCAATTTCACGAACAGCTAACCATTGCGTATTCGTCTTAACCCCTTGAGGTCCAGAACGTATATTTCCATTGTAATTTGGCGACCCTAATAGACGATTTTAATTAATATATACTATTTTATATATATCTCTTGTATTGTATCCTTGTCCACTAGCTAATTTGGTGT
>JACEEZ010009400.1:75000-137500 GCA_016584305.1 Chionoecetes opilio | reverse complement strand
AAGGGGGAGAGGAGAGAGAGAGAGGGAGAGAGAGAGGAGAGAGAGAGAGAGGGGGGAGAGAGAGAGGAGAGAGAGAGGAGAGGAGAAGAAAAGGGAGAGAAGGAAGAGAGGAGAGGGGAAAAGAGAGAAAACCAAAAAATAACAAAATAAGAAAAAAGGAAGTAAAACGACTGAAAACGAAAAAATAAAGAAAAAGGGGGAAAAAATAAAACGAGAGAGAGGGAGAGAGAGAAGAGGGAGAGAGAGGAGAGAGAAGAGGAGGGGAGGGAGGGAGAGGAGAGAGAGAGAAGAGAGAGAGGAGAGGAGAGAGAGAGAGAGAGGGGAGAGAGAGGACCTAAAACTATAAACAACTAAAAAATTAAAAGAAAAACAGATTTAATTGACCAAAAAAAAAAAAAATTAAAGAAAAAGTAAGAAAACAGAGAGAGAGAGAGAGAAAAAAGGGAGAGAGAGGAGAGAGAGGAGGAGAGAGAGAGAGAGAAAAACAGAGAGATTGTAAACACGTCAATACCCTAGAAAGGGGCCCGGGGAAGCGAGGGCATCAGCAGCTGGCGGAATCAGGAAGCTCGATTCTTTAGTACCGGAACAATAAACTGAAATGGATGCCCCAAACCATAACTCTTGGCCTGAGAAAATGTCAAAAGGGTTTAAAGGCCCGTCACTACACGTTTAATATGTCCCCTACGTCTGTTTTACGGGAAGCCTCCTTATTTATTGACTCTCTCTTTGGGAAACCCGTTTTGAGTAACGCTGTTTTTTTTTGTTTTAGATTCCCCCTATTTGATGTAAGGTGACACAAAAAATATGCACGAAAATTTTAAAAATTAATTGCGGTTAATCTCTCTCTCCTCTCTCCCTCTCTCTCTCTCTCTCTCTCCTTTTCTCTCTCTTCTCTCCTCTTTTCTCTCTCTCTCTTCTTCTCTCTCTCTCTCTCTCCTCTCTCCTTCTCAAGAAGCAAGCACGAAGTCATAAAAATTAACGTTGTGACAAAATCTCTCTTCTCCTCTTCTCTTCTCCTTCTCTCTCCTCTCTCTCTTTCCCCTTTTCTTCTCTCTTCCTCTCCTCTCTCTCTCTCTCTCTTCTTTTCTCTCCTCTCTCTCAAAAAGCATAGCAGAAAATCATAAATATTTTAACGTGTGGGCAAGTCTCTCTCTCTCTCTCTCCTCTCTCTCCCTCTCCTCTCCTCTTTCCCTCCTCCTCTTCTCTCTCTCTCTCTCTTCTTCCTCTCTCTCTCTCTCTAGATTTCTACTTACTTCAACCTAAAAGTCTTACCCCAGGGTCCTATCCTTTTCCACTACCTCCCTCCCCCCTATCTCCCCCCTCCTCCTCCTCCTTTCCCCCTCCTCCTCCTCCCCCCCCCTCCTCTCCTCCTCCCTCTTCCCCCGTTACTTTCAACATTCTTATCAGCCCCGAAAATCGACGAAAAAACAAAGGGGTTCAGTCCTTTTTTCCAAAGCATTTCGATCGAGAGGGACAAAGGATCGCAGGTTCTTAAGGTTTTAAAAAAACGCCCAGGGGTACTGTTCGACTTTTTAAGAGAGAGAGAGAGAGAGAGGGAGAGAGAGAGAGGGAAGGAAAAGAGAGAGAGGAGAGAGAGAGGAGAGAGAGAGAGAGAGGGGGAGGGGGGAGAGAGAGAAGAGAGAGAGAGGGAGAGAGAGAATGAGAGAGAGAGAGAGAAAATGAGAGGAGAGAGAGAAGAGAATGAAGAGAGAGAGAGAGAGAGAGAGAGAGAGAGAGGGGAGAGAGAGAGAGAGACAAAGAAGAGATAGAATCGGGGAATCATTTAAAAAGTGCCTTTCTTCTTCTCTCCTCTTCTCTCTCCTCTTTTTCTTCTCTTCTCTTCTCTCCTCTCTCTCTCTCTCTCTCTCTCCTCTCTCTCTCTCTCTCTTACTGTGAAAAAAACCACCCCACAATATTCTTTAAATTAGCAAGAAGGTTGGGAAAAAAAAAAGTGTTTTTTTAAAAAGCTTTTTTACACGCCACCATTAGGAAAAACTTACATTTATATAACGTGACGTTTTTGGGACCATTGATCGTTTTGAAACAGTGTTGATCTTGGAGTATAAAAGAAAAATAGATTGTCGAAGCGAAACAAAGTAGGTAGGATTTTTTTTTTTTTTTTTTTTTTTTTGGTACGTTCGAGCAGTACATAAGTACGAGGGTGATTTTAAGCTCGTGATCATTTTATAAGTAGAGACATGAGTACCGTAGAAACAGTCAAGCGCCACCTGCAGTCTGTCCCAGCGCCAAAAATTACGAATTTTAGCATCACTATGATTTTTAGGCCATGAAGATGATACACATAGTTTTTATCAGGGCTGTATCTACCCTGTTTCAGCGTTGTTTTATGCTTTGTAGCTGCAAGTATAGACGGTTTCAAATTTCGCTACGCATTTTTTTTTCGGGCAACGACGACAGCGGTACGACACTCAGTAAATAAACACTAGATGGCGACTCTACTGTTGGTAGCCACTTTGTAGATATTTTTGTAATTTGTTCATTTATAGCCCTAATATGACACAGATGAAGACACAAAATGACACAGACTCTCCAGATAGCCCCTTCTAACTTTCCTGAAATCATGGATGTAGAAATGTAAGTATTAACGCCACCACACGTCTGTAAACAGAAAAAAAAGTTGTCCTGGCGACTTTACTGTTTTCTACGCTACACCGTTTTAACTAGATCTAAAAGGGAGCTTTGTTGAAAAATATGTGTGTTCAGATATCAGTGAAATCATCAATCACTCCAGAGGATGTTATATATATTCACTACAAAACCACATACAAATCATATCTAGCGTTCATAACCAAAACTTAGTCAAATATAAAAACGTAGTCAAATATTCAGAACAAAATCAAAAAATCAAAACAAAGCAAAAAAATCAAGTCAAAAAATCAAGTCAAAAAATCAAAGTCAAAAAATCAAGTCAAAAAATCAAAGTCAAAAAATCAAGTCAAAAAATCAAGTCAAAAAATCTAGTCAAAAAATCAAAAGTCAAAAAATCAAGTCAAAAAATCAAGTCAAAAAATCTAAACAAAGTCAAAAAATCTAAAGCAAAAAAAATCAAGTCAAAAAATCAAAACAGTCAAAAAATTAAGTCAAAAAATCAAAACAAAGTCAAAAAATCAAAACGTTGTAAAAAATAAAAACGTAGCCAAAAAACCAAAACTTAGTCAAAATCTAATGTTGGTTTTGTTACTTATTTGTACAAGTGTTTACTAATCCCGTACATTTCAGAGTATCACTTATTTGTTTTGAGCTTTTTTTTCTATTTCATACTTGACCTCTATGTCAATTTCAACGTTTGTAGACTGATTAATAGTTTTATGATAAAGTTCCAGTAGCCAATAAACTCATGTTAGTTATCGTACTGCCGTAAAACATGACTTCACTCAATCGCGTTGTTGACATTAAAGCAAAATATTGACATAACAAACGATCAATCATGGTAAAAAAAACGAGAAAAAAAAAGACGGTCACTTATGATAAAAAATAAAAAAATAAAAAAAAGACGCTTATAGTAAAAAGAAATTAAAAAAAAAAAAAAAAGACGCTTATAGTAAAAAAAAAAAAAAAAAGGTCAGGTAAAAAAAATGAAAGAAAAATATTTAGAAAAATGAAAAATAAGTCATTGTTATGCCGTGTGTGCAGACTGCGGTAAAGAAATACAACACAAGGAGCACCACAGACCACCGTGCCCCCCCCTGTGCCCCCCAGCCCGTGCCCCCCGCCCGTGACCCCCCCGTGCCCCCCCCGCCCCCCCGTCACGTGTTCATGGGGAAAAAGCAATACATCGGCAAAACACGTCAAGACTTGCCGAGAAGATGTCAGCCGCTGCCACCAATATACTGTCAACACTTCCCACCTCGTCTTCAGTTCAGCGCGGCGTGACCCCCACCCCTCTCCCCCTCCCCCACCCTCTCCCCCTAAGGACCCCATCCTCCCCATCACCCCATTCTCCCCCACCGCCTCAGTCCTGCCCCTTCCCCCCTGCATCCCCTCTTTCCTCCCCCCTTCATGCTTCCCCTCACACCCCCCCATCTCCTCCTGTCTCCCCTCTAACACCCCCTCGCCACGTACACATAAACCTCACCCTTCCTTTCACAGATAAGGGAGGATATATGCAGTATTATATTTTTATTGATAGAAAAGAGGGATGAAAAGGGGGAGGAGGCTGATTCATGGCAAGCGGGATGGCGTTAAAGTGTAACAAATTAACCCTTAAAAGCTCGCACACACACACACACACACACACACACACACACACACACACACACACACACACAACACACACACACACACACACACCACACACACACACACCACACACACACACAAACACACACACCACACACACACACACACACACACACCGTCTGATGGGTCAGTGGTCTAAGAGCGTGTCTGTCTATTCTGTGGTCGCAGGTTCGATCCCCGCTCGCTCCCATAGATTTTGGACCAATCTGGCTGTCACTATTCCCCTTGAGCAAGGAAATGGGGTGTGTGGTGTGAGAGGCCTTGCTCGGGGTGGCACAGGCAGGATTTCATTATTTTTCCTGTTTTACTTTTCATTCTATTTGTTTACGCGAGTCGTTTATAGATCGCAATGACATTAAGAGCGAAGAAAGGGTAGAAAAGTAGCACAAGGAAAACATACCAAGATTGATTGATTGAAAGGCTAAAAGGGGAAATGTGCCAGACAAAAGAATAAAGAAACAGATCAAGAGTGTTGCAGACTTCAGCCTATCTTTGACCCATAGGAGGAAGGAAGAAGGAAGGAAGAGAGAGAAAGGAAGGAAAAAAGGGTCTGTCTGTCCTTCCTACAATCCTACATCCTCCTCCTCCTCCTCCTCCTCCTCCTCCTCCTCCAAAGGGTCTGTCTGTCTGTCCTTCCTACAATCCTACATCCTCATCCTCCTTCTCCTCCTCCTCCTCCTCCTCCTCCTCCTCTCCTCCTCCTCCTCCTCCTCCTTCTCCTCCTCCTCCTCCTCCTCCTCCTCCTCCTCCTCCTCCTCGGAAAGGAAAAGGATTTAGGTGTCATCATCAGTAATGATCTGAAAACCAGTCCGCATTGCCTAGCTGCCAGTAAAAAGGCAAATATGATGTTGGCCTTTATTAAACGTAACTTTGAACATAAAACTCCGAAAGTAATGACACAATTATACACGTCCTTGGTTAGGCCGCACTTGGAATATGCCGTTCAATTCTGGTCGCCCTGTTTCGTAAAAGATCAAGCCAAATTGGAATCAGTGCAAAGAAAGACAACCAAACAAATTCCATCTCTGTGAAATTCATCTTATGAGAGAGACTGCGGAAACTTAATATGTTTTCCTTAAAGGATCGTAGAATCCGTGGGGACTTGATAGAAACCTTTAAGATCCTAAAAGGTTTTGATGTCATTAATCAAGAGAACCTATTCGAGCTTTCAACTCAAGTGACAACAAGAAATAATGGTTTAAAACTAAACGGTCAACGTTGCATCACCGATCTCCGTAAAAATTATTTCAATGTTAGAGTCGTTGATCGATGGAACAAGTTACCAGCAAATGTTGTCGGAGCCAACACAATAACTACATTCAAAAACAGACTTGACGCGCACTGTAAAGTAAATGGGTATTGATAGTGCGAATTCGTATCTAGTCCCCCGTATCGATTAGTCGTAGTGGTAGTGGTAGTTGTAGTTAGTATTTTTCATATCCTATCATTCTGCACTATGGAACTTCCATGTTCCTATCCTCTTTAGGGACATGGTATCATTTTCCAACTGTTTTCTTACAAGTAGTTGATAGTTAGTAGTATGTAGTTCAGCAGATACCCTCGCTATGGACCAATAGGTCTCCTGGTGTCTGTTATTCCTATGTAATCCTATGTAAATCCTCCTCCTCCTCCCCTCCTCCTCCTCCTCCTCCTCCTTCCTAACTTCAACACCTACACTGGTACCTAACCTCCTACCTGTACTGATGATATTTTTTTTACACATTATTTACATCAATTACAATTTAACAAAAGCAAAAAAAAAAAAAATAGGGATCTAAATACAAAATAAAATAGAATAAAAAATAAATAGATCAATAAATAAAAAATAATAAATAAATAAATAAATAAATAAATTAGAATAAAACAGTAATCGATGAGCACGAGACTGTAGCCAATTTGTTAGGATTGTTAGAATATTTATGGATTTCTAATTAGGCGCATCATTCGTCCCCTTCCGCGTTACATAGGCTACGTTACTTCTTTATGCAAGCTATACAGAGGTTGTGTCCCTGTAAAAATAATGTTGAATTTGTTATAAGGCAATCATAGTAGGCCTAACTGTCTTTTGAAATTATTTGTAGTTTTTAATTTTTTTTATTTCACTGAACACACACACACACACACACACACACACACACCACACCACACACACACACACACACACACACACTCACACACACACTCACACTCGCACTCACACAACACACAAACACACACACCACACTCACACACACACTCACACTCACACTCACACTCACACTCACACACACACACACACACACACAAACACACACACACACACAACAGCACACACCACACACACTCACACTCACACTCACACACACACTCACACTCACACTCACACTCACACACACACACACACACACACACACACACACTTCATTATCATAAAGAAGAAAAAATGAAAATTGTGGCTATGGAGACGGGGCCATAGGAGTGTAGCTCAGGCCAAAGCCGTCTCTATGTAATACATACAGACGGCTTTGCTCAGGCCCTGTAAAATACAACTAGATGAATGAAAAATGTGTAAGAAATAAGACGAGCAACAAGCTACCTATTTTACTCGTCATAAAATCATGCAGTGAGTCATCATCTCAACATCATCTACGTGTATCAGTGACGTATAAGAGAGAGAGAGAGAGAGAGAGAGAGAGAGAGAGAGAGAGAGAGAGAGAGAGAGAGAGAGAGAGAGAGAGAGAAGAGAGAGAGAGAGAGAGAGAGAGAGAGAGAGAGAGGCAAAGAGAGAGAGAGAGAGAAAGAAAGAAAGAAAGAAAGAAAGAAGAAAGAAAGAGAGAGAGAGAGAGAGAGAGAGAGAGAGAGAGAGAAGAGAGAGAGAGAGAGAGAGAGAGGAGAGAAGAGAGAGAGAAGAGAGAAGAGAGAGAGCGCACCTTCCCCCCTTCTCAAATATTTACCCTGTCAACATCATTCCTTCATTCATTTTTCATTTTCTTTCGCCCCCGCGCCGCCCCAGCGTCTTAGAGGGAATAGGTAAGGTAGCGCCTCAACAGCCCTCCGCCAAGCCCTCCTTTCACACCCTACAAAGGATAAGACACGCGCACACACACACACACACACACACACACACACACACACACACACACACACACACACACACACACACACACACACACACACACACACACACACAACAAAAAAAAGACCACGGCTGAAGGAGGGAGCAAGGGTGATGTCTCAACCCCTCTACACATATTCTCTCTCTCTCTCTCTCTCTCTCTCTCTCTCTCTCTCTCTCTCTCCCCCCCTCTCTCTCTCTCTCTCCTCTCTCGCTCTCTCTCTCTCTCTCTCTCTCTCTCTCTCTCTCTCTCTCTCTCTCTCTCTCTCTCTCTCTCGATATAAATCCTTACTTTTTCAGTTCATATTTTTATTTACTGTAATATTTTGCCTTCTCCTTCCTTCCTTCCTGAGTCTCATTTCTCATGGTTGATTTCAGAATGATTTTGTTTATTTGTTTTCCTCTCTATTTTGCCTTGTTATATTTTGTCTTGGGTCGTGATTGATCCGCCATCAATGTTATCGTATTTCAGGACATCCCACTTCCTGCATCAAAGCTTTGTTGGATAGAATTTATGTTTTTACAGATCGTTCTACACTCTTAGAAAAAAAGGGTAGGAAAAGGGTAGAAAAAGGGTATTTGTAGTGATGAAATACTGCTACCCTTTTTCTACCCTTACAAATCTACCCTTTCGGATGGACGCAAATATACCCTTTTGCAACCCCAAATATACCCTTTTGCAACCCTCTCGTCTAAAAAGGGTAGATAAAGGGTAGATGAAGGGTATAATCGGCAGCATCTACCCTCCAGCCTGGACATAGGGTTTAAAAAGGGTAGTGATGGTGCGATGTAACAATTGGACCCTTAATATACCCCTTATTTCTGAGTGTGTACTGTATCGTAGAGGAAGAAAATGTCACTGTGAACCGTATTCTGCTCAGTGGCGTGGCTATGCGGGCGGGGGGGGGGGGGGGGGGGGGGGGGAGCGCGTGCCCCCCCCCCCCTTGAGAATCCTGTGCCCCCTAAAGTGCCCCCCACTAGCCATGGCTGCTGTATTCTGTATAATGCTCTAATACCCACCACTGATCTGATCTTAGAATATGCCCTTATACCCTTCTATGTGGCATCGGAGTGACCCCTTACCTCCGCTTGCCTAGTGCCCCCACACACTCAGCTGTACCCCCCCCCCCCAGGTGCTCCCCTAATGATAGGTAACTAGCTACTCCACTGCTAATAAAGTAATCTAGTCCTTTAACAACCTACAAACTACGCAGCAAAAAAAAAAAAAACGATAAAAATAGATGATATCCTACCCACAATCCTCTGTGACACTGTTAACGAGATCGAAGGACTAACGAACCCTATCAATATTAACTTTAAAAAACCACTACCAAACTATACCAACACTATTACTAACTCACATTTACTAACATTTAAGACTTGATAACGTTACAGGTCAAGAATTATTGGTTAAAGGCCAACAGTTCAGGGCGTGGGAAGGAAATAAGGGAAAGGTTTGGCGTTTCGAAGCAGTGTTGAGTTCCTTGAGTAATCCGGTACGAGCGACAGTAGAGAGCGAGCCGGCGAGGAGGCAGGACGCGTGTGCAGACAGCTGGGAGGAAGAGGATTATTTTTGGCCAAACAACGCTCTTATTTTGTTGCGTTTCCTCATATTTCTGCAGTGCAAGGTAATAGAGAGAGAAAGGGAGGGAGTGGGAGAGAGTGAGGGGAATGAGTGGGCAGTGGCGTATTTGAAATCTTATTGGCCACCCCAGATCTAAGTCAGAAGACTAATATGTAGAAATTCAACCATTTTTTGTTATGCTATGTCATGGCGACCCCACACAAGATGTATGTCCAACCTTGGCCACCCCAGTCACCATGTCCTGGCGGCGCCACTGTGGGTGGGAGAGGGAGGAGGGAGGGAGAGCTTACGTGTGATTTGAGGCTGTTTAGTCCTCCCTGCAAAGTAATGGTTGTTGCCTCGTTATCTTTCTACCTTATATAACGCCAGATCGGCTATAGCCAGTGGTGTAGCTACGGGAGGCGGGTGACCCCCCATGAGAATCCGGTCCCCCCCCCCCCCCCCCCCATTGGCCATGGCTGCCGTAATCTGTTTGGACCTGTGACTGACGATATGATTCCTTGACTATTCCTTCCTATTCCTATGACTGATTGATGGATACCTAGCTACGCCACTGTCTTCTGCTTCTGTGTTGTTCGTTTTTACTCTTGTATGCTTTCAGAGGCTATCGCAAAGCAAGCGCCTGTTTTCCTTTCCCCACATTTCATAAGCTCATTTATTGTTGAGGAACAAGCTCCATAATGCCAAGTATAGGAACGTCTATTTCCATTATTTTAGATGATTAATAACTTTGGCCTTGTTTGCTGTTATATATTTCTTTGTTGTTTTATGAATATCCATCGCCTTGTCACTTCCCTCACCCTGCTGGTGGCTCCTTCCTGCCTTGTCACTTCCCTCACCCTGCTGGTGGCTCCTTCCTGCCTTGTCACTTCCCTCACCCTGCTGGTGGCTCCTTCCTGCCTTGTCACTTCCTTCACCCTGCTGGTGGCTCCTTCCTGCCTTGTCACTTCCCTCACCCTGCTGGTGGCTCCTTCCTGCCTTGTCACTTCCCTCACCCTGCTGGTGGCTCCTTCCTGCCTTGTCACTTCCCTCACCCTGCTGGTGGCTCCTTCCTGCCTTGAAGAGCTATCACGATAAGGTTATGAAACAATGGTGGTTTGGAGTTTGTACCATTATTAGGCTACTGTCCACAGAATGACGATGATGATAATCTTAATCTAAATTGATAATTATATTCGAGAGAGTTTCGAGGGGGGTTGAAGGAGAGAGAGAGAGAGAGAGAGAGAGAGAGAGAGAGAGAGAGAGAGAGAGAGAGAGAGAGAGAGAGAGAGAGAGAGAGAGAGAGAGAGAGAGAGAGAGAGTTTCATAAACATGGTCTTACGTGTGCACTGTGCAAAGCCATTTAATTGTCTTTCTGAGCCTCACACTTATTGCGGGTAATTTCTGCTAGTAATAATAATAGAAATGGATAATAGTAATGATAGTTATCATTTTCTTAATAGTAATTATAATGATAAGTATGATAATAAAAATCCTGCTAGTGACGAGGAACAAGGAACAATGAGGCAGTTTAATTCTTTTTGGCTGGGTGCGAGAAGAGGTGAGAAGCCAGGCTGACTGTTCCTTGCCACGTACTCAAGTGTTCTGTTATTCAAATATTTGCATCCTTGGCAAGACAAGGTGAAACAGTATTAAGAATTCATCACACTGTTCAATGTATTCAGCTGTCCAAATGGCTGGCTGGCTAGAAGGCTAAGTGGTTGGCGCCTCAGCGGTGCAGGGTGGCGGGCAGCCGCAGCTGTGACAGCCGCCAGCGCTCGTAGTCTGTGCTGGGGTGGCGGGGGATCTGACGACGAACGACAGAGGAAGGGTACCGTAGAAGGGGTATTTTTCGGAACGAAGAGCAGCGACGACGGACGAAGGTCGGCACGAAGACCCGGGTACCCTTCGTCGTTGCTCTTGGTTCCGAAAAATATCCCTTTTACGCTACCCTTCCTCTGTCATTCGTCGTTCGTCGCTCGACCTTCATCATGACTCTCGGTACGGGCCGTAGTGTCTCGCCGTGAAGCCTTGTGAAGGTGGCGATGAGACAAGGCGTCCCTTGCTCCGCGCTCCGGCGTCCTCGCAGGGCGTCGGCGACGTGCCTTGGAGGTCATCTTGTCCTCCTTGTGGCCCCGTCGCGGCTTCTGTGTGGCCTGAGTCACAGCGCTGTGCAAACCTTCCATCCTGGGCACTGTCACTGAGGCAGGGACGCGTCACGCCAGGCACCCCAAGGAGGAGATAAGGAGCTTGGAGTTAAGCCGCTAACATTTCATTCCTTTTTTGGCCTTACAATCAATCAGCGGATGAACTCAGACCTCACCCATGGTTGTCTTCGCCCATTGGTTGAAAGTCTCCGCCAATCACCAACCGCCAAGAACTATTTTAGCTCCAAGCTCATTAGGCTCCAATTTATAAACGTTTGTGGTGTGTTAACCCTTCACGCCCAGATCTTTCCTTTGCTATAAAAAAAATGTATGTTGTCGAGCCATAAAATTACGAAAAGTCACTGAATATACCAAATTAGTTAGTGGACAAGGATACTAAACAGGTCATAGCTATAAAATATTGCTTATATTAACTAAAAATCGTCTAATGGAACCCAAATTACAATGGAAATTACGCTCTGGGTTTCAAGGGGTTAATAGTGGTGTGTGTGTGTGTGTGTGTGTTCGCACGATGTGGGTGTGGGTATGTGTGTGCGCGCGCTCTCCTGCTCCTCTCTTCCCTCTCCTTCTCCTTCTCTTCCTTCACCTTCTCCTCCTCCTCCTTCTCCTTCTCCTCCTCCTCCTCCTCCTCCTTTACCTCCTCCTCCTCCTCCTCCTCCTCTCCTCCTTTACCTCCTCCTTCTCCTTCTGTTCGTCTCGTTCTCCTGTCCTTCCTCAAAGGTTGGCCGTCCAGGAGGGTGTGTATAAATGTGTGTGTTAGGGTGTGTATATGTGCCTCATACATACATCGCTGTGATGATACAATGAAGGGAACTTTCTACCAGAACTCTTTGTTTAGTCTTTTTATTTTATGACAGATCATCATCCAATTTGTTTTGCTTTTATCACAATTTTCAAAGCGATGAACCTGAACGAGTCCGGGGTTAGATATTCCTATAATAGTGGTAATAATGATGAAAATACTAATAATGATAGTAGTAACAATAGTAATGATAGCTTAGTACATGTAAGCTAAGTTGTGGGATGTATTTGGTTCTCTCCCTCTATCTCTCTCTCAGCCATATGACCTCTGATGTCTGGCACATTTCCCCTGTTTCTGGCATTACAATCTCTCTCCTCTCCTCTCCTCTCTCTCTCTCCTCCTCTCCTCTCCTCTCCTCCTCTCCTCTCCTCTCCTCTCCTCTCCTCTCCTCTCCTCTCCTCTCCTCTCCTCTCCTCTCCTCTCCTCTCCTTCTCTTTCTCTTTCTCTTTCTCTTTCTCTTTCTCTTTCTCTTTCTCTTTCTCTTCTCTTTCTCTTTCTCTTTTCTCTCTCTCTCTCTCTCTCATGACAGCAGCGGCAGGAGGCGTAGCAAACATGACCATGGCGGCAGTAGTTGTTTTATTGCAGGACAACACAACACAACACAACACAATGTACACCCAGAGGCTGTCGTCTGGCTCGGAGGGACGGGAACGGCGGAGAGTGTCTGTATATATCTGTATCTGTCTGTAGGCGGTCTGTATCTGTCTGTAGGCTGTCTGTATCTGTCTTTCTATCTGGCGGGTGTTCAGTGCGCCCGCCCTCGCCTGCCCTTATAAGCAAGCGAAGGAAATAGCATATCCATCCATTTATCCATGCTCTTTTTTTCTACACATACTATAGTACACAACTCTTCGATTAAGGCCCCTCTCTCCTGTTTTGAGAGGAAGAGAGAATGTTTCATCAACTTAGCATGGACAGACATCTCTATTGTTTGTTGTGAGAAATTTGTCCCATTATTTTGCAGTCTTTTCAGTCACGTCAAGGACAGGATTTGCTATTTTAAGGCCACTGAAATTTCCGCTGTCTCATAAAATGTCTATGTATGTATGTCTCAGTGTATGCAATGTCTGTATGTATGTCTGTGTATGCAATGTCTGTATGTATGTCAGTGTATGCAATGTATGTATGTATGTCTCAGTGTATGCAATGTCTGTATGTATGTCTGTGTATGCAATGTCTATGTATGTATGTCTCAGTGTATGCAATGTCTGTATGTATGTCTCAGTGTGCAATGTCTGTATGTATGTCTCTGTGTATGCAATGTCTGTATGTATGTCTCAGTGTATGCAATGTCTGTATGTATGTCTGTGTATGCAATGTCTGTATGTATGTCTCAGTGTATGCAATGTCTGTATGTATGTCTCAGTGTATGCAATGTCTGTATGTATGTCTCAGTGTATGCAATGTCTGTATGTATGTCTCAGTGTATGCAATGTCTGTATGTATGTCTCAGTGTATGCAATGTCTGTATGTATGTCTCAGTGTATGCAATGTCTGTATGTATGTCTCAGTGTATGCAATGTCTGTATGTATGTCTGTGTATGCAATGTCTGTATGTATGTCTCAGTGTATGCAATGTCTGTATGTATGTCTCAGTGTATGCAATGTCTGTATGTATGTCTCAGTGTATGCAATGTCTGTATGTATGTCTCAGTGTATGCAATGTCTGTATGTATGTCTGTGTATGCAATGTCTGTATGTATGTCTCAGTGTATGCAATGTCTGTATGTATGTCTCAGTGTATGCAATGTCTGTATGTATGTCTCAGTGTATGCAATGTCTGTATGTATGTCTCAGTGTATGCAATGTCTGTATGTATGTCTGTGTATGCAATGTCTGTATGTATGTCTGTGTATGCAATGTCTGTATGTATGTCTCAGTGTATGCAATGTCTGTATGTATGTCTCAGTGTATGCAATGTCTGTATGTATGTCTCAGTGTATGCAATGTCTGTATGTATGTCTCAGTGTATGCAATGTCTGTATGTATGTCTGTGTATGCAATGTCTGTATGTATGTCTCAGTGTATGCAATGTCTGTATGTATGTCTCAGTGTATGCAATGTCTGTATGTATGTCTCAGTGTATGCAATGTCTGTATGTATGTCTCAGTGTATGCAATGTCTGTATGTATGTCTCAGTGTATGCAATGTCTGTATGTATGTCTCAGTGTATGCAATGTCTGTATGTATGTCTGTGTATGCAATGTCTGTATGTATGTCTCAATGTATGCAATGTCTGTATGTATGTCTCAGTGTATGCAATGTCTGTATGTATGTCTCAGTGTATGCAATGTCTGTATGTATGTCTGTGTATGCAATGTCTGTATGTATGTCTCAATGTATGCAATGTCTGTATGTATGTCTCAGTGTATGCAATGTCTGTATGTATGTCTGTGTATGCAATGTCTGTATGTATGTCTCAGTGTATGCAATGTCTGTATGTATGTCTCAGTGTATGCAATGTCTGTATGTATGTCTCAGTGTATGCAATGTCTGTATGTATGTCTCAGTGTATGCAATGTCTGTATGTATGTCTCAGTGTATGTAATGTCTGTATGTATGTCTCAGTGTATGCAATGTCTGTATGTATGTCTCAGTGTATGCAATGTCTGTATGTATGTCTGTGTATGCAATGTCTGTATGTATGTCTCAGTGTATGCAATGTCTGTATGTATGTCTCAGTGTATGCAATGTCTGTATGTATGTCTCAGTGTATATAACAGGTCAGGTGACGGCAGTATGCAAGGTACAACGCTAACAGTGTATAGTCTATTCACTTAAGCTGGATTCTTGGGAGCTGCTCGATGCCTACCTGAGTATGTAAGGACGTCGCTGATTGGCTGAGGCTACCAAAATACCACCACCATCACCACCCAGCCCGCGTGCATCAGCCAATCAGCGACGTCCTTACATACTCGGGTAGGCATCGAGCAGCTCCCAAGAATCCAGCTTAAGTGAATAGACTATAGTATTGCATCATCACCGAGGAAAGGCTGTCATACGTGCAGTGTAGCCAGTGTTCTCTCTAGATGAACTTTTATAGAAATACAACTGAAAAACTGTTGTACTTGAGGACATCTATAAATTGATAAGATATTGTAAATGCGAGATGCGCTGAAAGCCTCGCAATTATTCTTATGTATGTGTAAATTATGTACAGTAAAACCTCTCATATTCGGACTAATTGGGCCAAGGAGTGGTCCGAGTAATGCAAGGATCCGAATAATGGGGGGATTATATATGGGGGATATGTAAAAAAAAAAAAAAAAAAAAAAGAAATTCTAGGTGTATATATAGCTACGAAATTTCGACCCCTAAAAAAAAATTAAAAATTAAAATAAAAAAATCTAGGTGTATATATAGCTAGGAAATTTCGACCCCTAAAAAAATAAAAAAAATAAAAAAAAAATCTAAGTGTATATTTTATAGCTAGGAAAAAGAGAAAGTCCGAATAATGTCAAAGTCCAAATAATGAGGGTCCGAATACGAGAGGTTTTAATGTATGTTGATAATGATAAGATACACCTTTTACACGTTTCAATATAGGTACTATGTGGATATGAGAGACAATCTTGACCATAGAAAATCATAATAATTCAACATCCATCGTCTACAAAGGTTTATGTACAAATTCTTGGATCTAATTGCCAATAAATCAATCTCTGAAAACACAACATCGTCAACACTTAAATCAAAACTAAACACTTATTTTCCTTCACATGGCCTGGAATTAGGGTTTCAATCTACTACACATTAAAGGAGCAAACGCCGAACATGCTGGACACAAACTAGAGAGATTATAAAAGATAGTATTGCTCAAAATAAATATTACGAGAAGAATATCACTACGTGGCTACATTGTTACTGATTCTTCTTTGCCTAATTGTAATCAGTCTAACTCTGGGTTCACTTCTACTCTTACGTTATCTAGTTGTACAATGTCAGTTCATTTTTTGCAGAGAGGAAAGAGAGAGAGGAAGACTTGGATGAGGACGAGGAAGAGGAAGAGGAAGATGAGGACGAGTAAGGCAAGAGGAAGAGGAACACAAAGCTGAAGACACGTAGAGGAGTTAGCAAGAGGCTGAAGAGGGAAGAAGAAATCCCTCACTGACACATGGACAATCTTCGAGGCGACCGGTGAGACCTTTCAGGCCTTTCCCTGCCTCCGTCTCTTGATTCTCTTCTTCCTCCCTTCCCTCCCTCCTCTCCTCTTCCCCCTTCCCTCCCTCCTCTCCTCTCTTCCCTCCCTCCTCTCCTCTCTTTCCTCCCTCTTCTCCTCGTCCTCCCTTCCCTCCCTCTTCTCCTCTCTTCCCTCCCTCCTCTCCTCTTACTCCCTTCCCTCCCTCCTCTCCTCTCTTCCCTCCCTCCTCTCCTCGTCCTCCCTTCCCTCCCTCCTCTCCTCTTCCCCCCTTCCCTCCCTCCTCTCCTCTCTTCCCTCCCTCCTCTCCTCTCTTCCCTCCCTCCTCTCCTCTTCCTCCCTTCCCTCCCTCCTCTCCTCTCACACCCTTCCCTCCCTCCTCTCCCTCTTTATTCCTCTTACTCGAATTACCATCTTCATTATCATCCGTTTTCCTCTTCTTGGGCTCGGTGGAGGAAGAGGAGGAGGAGGAGGAGGAGGAAGGGTCGTGGTGGTGATGGTGGTGGTGATGGTGGTGATGGTGGTGGTGGTGATGCTTGTTGTCAGAAGAAGCAGACGATGTTTTCTCCTTGTCTTCTTTTTGTCTTCTTTCCCCGTGCCTCGAATTATCCTCGTCTCTTGTGGATTTTCTTCGCGACTTTACTTTCTCTTCTCCCACATTGTCCTCTTTCTTCGGCCCATCGGTGGAAGAGGTGGAGGCGGCGGTAGCATCTCCACTATTATTCCCTCCAGAACTTGTCTCTCCTCCTTCTCCTCCACCACCTCCTCCTCCTCCTCCTACACTTCCTCCTCCTACACTTCCTCCTCCTCCTCCTTCACTTCCTCCTCCACCTCTTCCACCTCCTCCTTCACTTCCTCCTCCACCTCTTCCACCTCCATCATTAGATTTACGCCGTGTCTCTCCACCACCATCATTAGATTTCCGTCGTAGTTTTGACATGTATTCCTCCGCATCTGACCGACTTCTCTTCCCTTTCCCTTCTTTCCCTTCTTCCTCTTTCTTATCCTTCTCCTTTTTCGTCTTCGTCTTTCCAGTTGTCGTTTCTCTCTTCGGGGATCCTTCGGCCGGTCTGCTGTCGTCTGCTGCAGCTGCCATTTGTTGCTTGTCGTCCGATTTCAGCCTTTTCGTTGATCTGGTCACAATGTCCTTTTCCTGTTTGAAGCGAGGCGAGTGTTCTTTCTGGTGCTGTTGTTGTTGCTGTTTGTCTTGCTTATCTGTAAGATTCCGTTTGTGTCCACTGCTGCTCTGCTGTTTCTTGCTGTGTTCCTCTGAATTTCTCCTTGTTCCCCCTCCCTGCTGCTGCTGTTGTTGCTGCTGTTGCTGTTGTTGCTGTTGCTGCTGTTTGTTCCCAGAATCCTCCACAGTAATCTTGTTCATTTCATCAACTCTAGACTTCGATTCCTTACGTTTTTCCTTTTCTTTGTCTTTGTCGTCTTTCTCCTTGCTGTCAGTCTTCTCCTTTTCCTTCTCCTTCTTCTCCTCTGCCTTGGCCTCCTGTTCCTCCTTTGCCCTGCGCACGCTCTGTCTTCTCTCCGGCCTCTTCGTCGGGGTGGAAGAGGGAGGCGAGGACGAAGACACAGAAGGGGGTGACGAGGTGTTGGGATTGTCTTCTTCTTTCTTGTCGTCGTTGTGAGCGCGATGCACCTCAACGGACGTCACAAAAACATTCCTTTGACTTACGCTCTGGGAATCTCCGTCTTTTGTTTCACTCTCCTCCTCTTTCTCCTCCGTCCCTTTCTTCTGCCCATCAGCTTCCTCTTTCACTGGGAGGGAGACGGTACTTTGCCCCTCGGACGTTCCTGCGATGACCTCCTTCCCTGTCGTAATTTTAGGGATTTCAGGGGATGCAGCTGTCTTCCTATTAACCTGACTGCCTTGGCATGACCTGACCTCCTTCGGCTGTGCTGTTGACCTCCCTTGTGACCCCTGCTGCTGTTGGTTCTTGCCTGATTCTGAGGAGGATAGCGAAGTACTTTCTTTTGTTTCCTTTGTACTGGTGGATGTGCTGCTGCTGCCTTTTGTGCTGTTCTGCTGTGACTGTGATGTGCCCTTGGGGTTCTGTGAGGTGGTCTTGGTGCTGTGTGAGGACTGGGAACTCGTCTTGTCATTCTGCTGCGTCTCTGAAGTTGTCGCTGCTGTTGTGGTACTTTTGGCTGCAGCGGGTGAGGTGTTACTTTCCACAGTGGATGACGGAGGGTACATTGCGGCCTTACCCTCCCCTTGGGTTGTCTTCGAGGACTGAACGGTGGCTCTAGCGCGCTGTGAGGACGGGCTAGCCACATTTTTCGAGGAGTGTGACGCCCCTTTCGTCTGTGAGGGCTGTAGGTTGCTTCTGCTGGTGGAAACTGTCAATGGGGTGGCTGTTGGTGAGCTTTTTGTCACCCCTTCATCTACACTGTACTTCGAGACAGTTTTCTCATTCCCCGTAGTCTGTTTGGAGTTATTGCCGCCCGATGAGCCTTTAGTAACGGCAGGGGACTGGGTGGTGGTAGTTGATGACATGGTTTCAGAAGTGGTAGCCGTGGCAGGGGAAGAGGAGGTGGTAGTAGTGGTGGTGCAAGTAGATTCTCCCTTATTACTGACCTCTTTTTGGGACTGAGTTTTGGGGGTGTCATTGCGACTCTTGGAGGAGGAGGAGGGACGGTCTAGTGTTTTCTGGTCTTGAGGCTTTGTTGCTTTGGAGGACACTGAGGGAGGGTTAGTCTTCTTGTCATGGGAAGAAGATGAAGTGGTAGAGCTTTTTCTCGAGTCTTTGGAAGAGGAGGAGGAAGAAGATGAGGAGGAAGAGGAAGCAGATGTAGTCTTTTTGTGATCCTTGGTTGATGAAGAAGAGGAAGAGGACGAAGAGTGTGACTTCTTTGTGTCATGAGATGAAGAAGAAGACTGCGATCTCTTGGAATCTGGTGAAGAAGAGGAAGATGATGGAGAAGAGGAACGAGAATGTGAAGGAGTTTTCTTAGTATCACCAGAAGAAAGAGAAGAGGAAGGAGATGACGAAGAAACCTTTTTGTTCTCGGAAGAGGAAGAGGAAGAGGATTGCGGGGAAAGAGAAGGCATGGTTACAACAGGACCCTTCTTGGGCTCCTCAGAGGAAGAGGAAGACGAGCTAGAAGACCCACCTGGGCTTTCACTCTTTTCACCTCCATTTCCAGATTTTTGTTGTGTTCGTTCTGGCGTTTTGGTGCTTGTGTCTTGGGAGGAGGAAGGAGCAGGGGAGGAGGAGGAGGAGGAAGTGGAAGAAGAGGGGACGGGATCAGCCTCTTTACCTCTTGAAGGCTTCGGAAAAGGTGGTGATGTCTTCTTATCTGGATCAATCGGGGGTTTAGTTTTCTTCCCGCCCGTCTTCTTCCCGCCCTTCCCGCCTGTCATCTCCCTGGCCTTCCCACCTGCCTTCTTCCCGGCCAGCCTCTCTCCCTTCTTGACTGTCTTTTTGCTGGGAGACTTTGGGGCGCCGTGCTTCCTCTTGGCCTGCTTCTGTGGCGGCTTCGAGGTCCTCTTGACGCCCTGACCACGCTCCGTCGCGGCCGCTTTGTTTGTCTGCGTAAGTGTGGGCGAGGAAGAGGAAGAGGAGGTGGTGGAGGTGGGTGGAGAGGAGGTCGAGGCGGTGGAGGAAGGAGAGGAGGTTGTGTGAGTGACTGGCTGATTGGCGTTGTCCTTAGCCTCCTCCTTCACCTGCGGTCCAGTGCTTGGTTTCTCCTCTTCCTTTATTTTCTGTTCCTGCTGTTTCTGTGTCTGTGGGCCGTTACTGGCAGGGCAGCCATTCACTTGAGACACAGCAGGGGCCTTCCTGTTAACTTCAGCTTCGCCATTTTCCTTCTTCACCTCTGTATCAGCCCCTTCCTTCTCTTTATCCTGCTGTTGGTCTGGCTGGCGGATGTCAGACTCGTCAGGGGGCGAGGCGGGGCTCGGGGGCGCGGAGTCCTCGTAGTCCGTGGCAGGGCGGCGGACGGCAGGCGGCGGGCGTACCAGAATGTTGTCTTGGTCCATGGAGTAGCCGTGCGAGGTGCCCCACACCCTGACGGCACGCAGCGGCACGCCATTACAGGGGTGCAGGGCAAGGCGCGTGAGGCGCGGCAGGCGGGCCAGGGCGGGCAGGCAGGTGGGGCCCACGCCGTGGCAGCCGCGCAGGTCCAGGGAGACCAGGGAGTCGCGCACCACGCTGGCGGGATGGGCCATCAGCCCCGCACTCACCTCCGTCACCCGCTGGCACTCGCTCAGGTCCAGCTCCGTGAGGTGCGGCAGCGCGCGCACCACCGTCCGCACGCCCTCCTCCCCCACCTGTGTGCCCGCCACAGACAGGAAGGTCAGCTGGCGGAGCCGAGAGTTGGCGTGGCGGTGGCCGGGGCGGTGGGCGCGCGGCGGCGCCAGCAGGCAGGCCAGGGCAGAGTCCGTCAGGCTGTTGCAGTGGGACAGGTCGAGGGCCGTGAGGACGGGGCAGTAGGGCGAGGCGAGGCACGCCACGAGGGGCCACTCTTGTCCCGCCAACTCCAGCCGCCGCAGCTGTGGCAGCCTGGCCAGCAGCCACGACAGCTGCTCGATGTCCAGGCGCGCCCAGCTGAGCGACAGCCGCGCGGGCTGCCGCCGCACCACGCCCGCCAAGTGGGTGCGGGTGAGGGTGGTGCTGGGGAGTGAGATGGACGCCCACAGGCTGGGCGTGAGGGCCCACAGCGCCCAGGGGCGACACACCCGCATGGCCAGACACAGGTCGTTGCGGCTGAGGTGGTGGAACACTGGCACCATCACGGCGCGGCGCAGCGCAGGCGGCGGCGGCTCGCGGGTCGCTGGGCGACTCTCACCGTCGCTGCCGCTCTCCTCGTCCTCGTCCTCCTCGTCATCATCGTCCTCAGGCGGGGGCGGCGCGGGGCGCACCACCCAGGTGGGCCGCACCAGCGGGCGGGACACGCGGGCCTGAAGCTGCTCCCACGACGGCATGTGCGGCGACGCGGCCTCCTGCCCGGCCTGCAACACAGGGACACTGAGACACACACACACACACACACACACACACACACACACACACACACACGCACACATACACTCAAACACACACACACACACACAACACACACACACACAACACACACACAACACACACACACACACACACACTGACACACACTGACACACACACTGACACACACTGACACACACACAGACACTGACCACAGATACACACACACACCATACACACACACACACACACCACACACACACACACACACGCTGACACACTCACCACACACACACAGACACTCACCACAGACACCGCCACACACACTCTGTGGTACCACAGACACGCACACACACCACACACACACACACACCACACACACTGACACACACACACAGACACACACACGTACACGTGCACTTGGGAACAACACTTAAGTCACCACAAAGCCATCGCCACAGTAAAATACTAGGGCGTGAACCAGGCCGAGGGGTGAGCAGCGAGGAACACACAAGAACTACACAACAGGCGACACACACACTGCACACACACTCACACCACTGCCCTGCCTTCCTCTACTGTGTGGCACGTTTTGAGTCACGGAACACACACACACGCAAACACACACACAACACACCACACAAAACACACACCTGCCTACGTTTCCTCCTTCGCCGTGGTCTATGCATGCCTGTCTGACGTACACACAGACGCACACAGCAGGAAGACACACACACACTGACACACACTACACACTCGCACTGCCTCATCGACGCGCCAAGACTCCGTAGCAGCCAAGTGAAGCAGCTTCGAACCGTTTCCGAGCACAGTCTGAACCACCTACCATCTTATAGTTCGATGGTTTAGAGGCATGTGAGATGAGGCAGGTGTGTTTGTGTGTGTTTGTGTTTGTGTTTGTTTGTTGTGTGTGTGTGTGAGTGTGCGTGTGTATAGACTATATAAGGCGTGAAACTATTTAATAAACTCCACTGAAATCAATATAAAGTTTACTATATTGAGCTATATATATATATATTGATATAAGGTCAACAGGTCAGGGCAGGGAAGGAAATAAGGGAAGGGTTTAGTGTTTCGAAGCAGGTTTAGTGTTTCGAAGCAGTGTTACCGAGTTGACCTGCTTGAGAAATCTGGAGCGAGCGCCAGTAGAGCGCGAGCCTCTAGGCGAGCAAGACGTGTGTGTGGCTGGGGCCTTTTATGGATAGCCCCCGCCCCCACTTTTATTTGGGGGGGGGGGGGGTTTGGGGGGCATTTGATCTAGCTAAATAATGATATATATTTAATAAAGACTTCTACGTTGGTTAACAATTTCGTCCATACTTTCATATTTTTCCACAATCACCACCACCACCACCACCATCATTATCCACCACCACCACCACTATCATTACCCCCTTCCACAATCACCACAACCACCACTATCATTACCCCCTTCCACAACCACCACTATCATTACCCCCTCCCACAATCCCCACACTCCATTGTCCACCACTACAACTCAAATGGCTTGTTTATTATTATATATTTTTTCTCACAGAAATAAGATAAGCTCTGACTGGGGCCAACATAAAATTATAGTAAAAAACAAGATATTTGGTTAGATGTTACTTAGCGTATGCTGGTGGCATCCTTTTTATGGGCAGGACATGAGAGAGGTGGAGATAACAGAGGAGATGAGGAGTGCATGACAGAGGAGATGAGGAGTGCATGACAGAGGAGATGAGGAGTGCATGACAGAGGAGATGAGGAGTGCATGACAGAGGAGATGAGGAGTGCATGACAGAGGAGATGAGGAGTGCATGACAGAGGAGACACCAAAAGACCTTTTGGAGAGGTGAAGAAGAGAATATCAGATGGACAAGACACACAGTTAACAGAAGTGCATTTTTTTCGAAGTGCATCTTTTTCGATGTACATTTTTTTCGAATGGCATTTTTTTCAAATTGTATTTTTTTTTTGAAGCAGGCATTTTTGAATTGCATCAGAGGATGAATGCATTTTTTCGAAGTGCATTTTTACAGAGTGGCATTTTTCGAAGATGCATTTTAGTCGAAGTGCATTTTTTCATAGTGCATTTTTTCGAAGTGCATTTTATTCGAAGTGCATTTTTTCATAGTGCATTTTTTCAGTGCATTTTTTCAAAGTGCATTTTTTCATAGTGCATTTTTTCGAAGTGCATTTTTTCGAAGTGCATTTTTTCATAGTGCATTTTTTCGAAGTGCATTTTTTCGAAGTGCATTTTTTCATAGTGCATTTTTTCGAAGTGCATTTTTTCATAGTGCATTTTTCCGAAGTGCATTTTTTCATAGTGCATTTTTTCGAAGTGCATTTTTTCATAGTGCATTTTTTCGAAGTGCATTTTTTCATAGTGCATTTTTTCGAAGTGCATTTTTCGAAGTGCATTTTTTCATAGTGCATTTTTCGAAGTGCATTTTTTCAAGTGCATTTTTCGAAGTGCATTTTTTCATAGTGCATTTTTTCGAAGTGCATTTTTTTCATAGTGCATTTTTTCATAGTGCATTTTTTCGAAGTGCATTTTTTCGAAGTGCATTTTTTCGAAGTGCATTTTTTTCGAAGTGCATTTTTTCGAAGTGCATTTTTTTCGAAGTGCATTTTTTCGAAGTGCATTTTTTCAAGTGCATTTTTTCGAAGTGCATTTTTTTCGAAGTGCATTTTTTCAAAGTGCATTTTTTCGAAGTGCATTTTTTCGAAGTGCATTTTTTTCGAAGTGCATTTTTTTCGAAGTGCATTTTTTCGAAGTGCATTTTTTCGAAGTGCATTTTTTCGAAGTGCTTTTTTTTCGAAGTGCATTTTTTCGAAGTGCATTTTTTCGAAGTGCATTTTTTCGAAGTGCATTTTTTCGAAGTGCATTTTTTCAAGTGCATTTTTTCAAGTGCATTTTTTTCGAAGTGCATTTTTTCAAAAGTGCATTTTTTCGAAGTGCATTTTTTCATAGTGCATTTTTTCAAGTGCATTTTTTCGAAGTGCATTTTTTCGAAGTGCATTTTTTCATAGTGCATTTTTTCGAAGTGCATTTTTTCGAAGTGCATTTTTCGAAGTGCATTTTTTCAAGTGCATTTTTTCGAAGTGCATTTTTTCATAGTGCATTTTTCCGAAGTGCATTTTTTCATAGTGCATTTTTTCGAAGTGCATTTTTTCAGTGCATTTTTCCGAAGTGCAATTTTTTCATAGTGCATTTTTTCGAAGTGCATTTTTTCGAAGTGCATTTTTTTCGAAGTGCATTTTTTTCGAAGTGCATTTTTTCGAAGTGCATTTTTTTCGAAGTGCATTTTTTTCGAAGTGCATTTTTTCAAGTGCATTTTTTCGAAGTGCATTTTTTTCGAAGTGCATTTTTTCGAAGTGCATTTTTTCGAAGTGCATTTTTTCGAAGTGCATTTTTTTCGAAGTGCATTTTTTCGAAGTGCATTTTTTTCGAAGTGCATTTTTTCGAAGTGCATTTTTTCGAAGTGCATTTTTTCGAAGTGCATTTTTTCGAAGTGCATTTTTTTCGAAGTGCATTTTTTCATAGTGCATTTTTTCGAAGTGCAATTTTTTCTAAGTGCATGTTTTCATAGTGCATTTTTCCGAAGTGCATTTTTTTCGAAGTGCATTTTTTTCGAAGTACATGTTTTCATAGTGCATTTTTTCGAAGTGCATTTTTTCGAAGTGCATGTTTTCATAGTGCATTTTTTCGAAGTGCATTTTTTCGAAGTGCATTTTTTTCGAAGTGCATTTTTTTCGAAGTGCATGTTTTCATAGTGCATTTTTCGAAGTGCATTTTTTCGAAGTGCATTTTTTTCGAAGTGCATTTTTTTCGAAGTGCATTTTTTTCGAAGTGCATTTTTTCGAAGTGCATTTTTTTCGAAGTGCATTTTTTCGAAGTGCATTTTTTTCGAAGTGCATGTTTTCATAGTGCATTTTTCGAAGTGCATTGTTTTCGAAGTGCATATTTTTCGAAATGCATTTTTTCGAAGTGCATTTTTTTCGAAGTGCATGTTTTCAGTGCATTTTTTCGAAGTGCATTTTTTTCGAAATAAAAAACTTTTGAAGTAAATTTTTTTCGAATTGCATTTTTTTCGAAGTACTGATAAAAATAAAAATAATAATGAAGTTGAACCCCAACTCAGATTGTCTTCATTTTATTTTAATTTAATGTTTCGAAAGTTATCCTAAGCAAATTACCGGAGCCTTTTGGTAGAGCACAGTGTCTCACATCTTATATTCATTATACTCATAAATAAATTGAAAACTATCCTGTAAAAATTTTAAGATCTCTTGGCTGAACTAAGCCCCCAATGTTTCAAGATCCTAAATACGCCCCTGACCATAAGAATCTTGCTACCATATCCTTTACTATATCCCTTCAGTCACTTCAGTCACTTCAATAAGATCACTAAGCCCACTAAGTCATAAAGCAAATCACAAATAGCAATGGCACTCAAACAGAGCCCTGCAGAACCCCACTTGCCACCTGACCCCTGCTCTGATGTCTAACCATTCAACATAAAGCTTTGTCATCTATCACTTGGCCAAGACCTAATCTAACTATGAGCCTTCCCTGCTTCATTTAGTAGTGGTTGAAGTAAAGGAGTGAGATGATGTAGAAATGATGTGATTGTATATGAACTCTTGTAGTATATATAATAGTTGTGGTAGTAGTAGTAGTAGTAGTAGTAGTAGTAGTAGTAGTAGTAGTAGTAGTAGAAGCATTTGTAAGCAGCATAGTATTTTACAACAGCATGTAAGTCAGTGATAGTTAGTAGTAGTAGTAGTAGTAGTAGTAGTAGTAGTAGCATTTGTAAGCAGCATAGTATTTTACAACAGCATGTAAGTCATGATATGATGTATGGTAATATATAAATGTGTAGTATAAGAGCGTCATGATATCAGTGTGGTGATAGTGTGAATAGCGTAGTAGCAGATAGTCATAGTAGTTATAATAATCTAAATGTATGTTAGTAGTAAGAGACAGTTATGATAGTCAGGTGTGGTGATAGTGGTGGAAATAGTCGTAGGTAAGGTAGATAGTCATAAGGCATAGTAAGGTAATAGTCGTAGGTAAGGCATGTAAGTAATAGTCTAGTAGCATAGTAAGTGTAAGTAGCATAGTAAAACTAGTCGTAGTAAGCATAGTAGGAAATAGTCGTAGTAAGGATAGTAAGGAATAGTGTAGGTAGCATAGTAAGGAATAGTCGAGGTAAGGCATGGTAGAAATAGTCATAGTAGGCAAGTAGTAGTCAGGTAAGGCATAGTAAGGAATAGTCAGTAGGTAAGGCATAGTAAGAAATAGTCGTAGTAAGGCATAGTAAGGAAATAGTCATAGGTAAGGCATAGTATAAGGAATAGTGTAGTAAGATAGTAGTAGTCGTAGTAAGGCATGTAAGGAATAGTCGTAGGTAAGGCATGTAGGAAATAGTCGTAGGTAAGGCATGGTAAGGAAATAGTCATAGGTAAGGCATAGTAAGGAAATAGTCGTAGTAGGTAGAAGGAATAGTCATAAGGCATAGTGGTAAATAGTCGTAGGTAAGCATAGTAAGGAAATAGTCTAGGTAAGGCATAGTAGTAGGAAATAGTCGTAGGTAAGGCGATAGTTTAAGATAGTAAGGTAAGTCATAGGTTAAGGCATAGTGAGTAGAAATAGTCATAGGTAAGGCAGATAGTATAGGCATAGTAAGGAAATAGTCGTAGGTAAGGCATAGTATAAAAGGTAAGTAGGTAGAATATAGAAATAGTCGTAGGTAAGGCATAGTCGAGTAAGGCATAGTAAGGAAATAGTCGTAGGTAAGGCATAGTATAAGGCATAGTGGTAGTAAATAGCATAGGTAATGGCATAGTAAGGAATAGTCGTAGGTAAGGCATAGTAGGTAGAAATAGTCGTAGGTAAGGCATAGTGATAGAAATAGTCGTAGGTAAGGCATAGTCATAAGGCGAATAGTGGTAGCAATAAATAGTCGTAGGTAAGGCAGATAGCATAAGGCATAGTAAGAATAGTGTGGGTAAGGATAGTCATAAGGCATAGTAAGGAAATAGTCGTAGGTAAGGCATTAGATATCTAGGAAGCATAGTGGTAGAAATAGTCGTAGGTAGTATAGTCATAGGCATAGTAGGAAATAGTCATAGGTAAGGCAGATAGGTATCAAGGCATAGTAAGGAAATAGTCGTAGGTAAGGTAGATAGTCATAAGGCATAGTAAGGAAATAGTCGTAGGTAAGGCATAGTCATATAGTGCATAGTGGATGTAAGAAATAGTCGTAGGTAAGGCATAGTAAGGAAATAGTCATAGGTAAGGCATAGTGTAGAAATAGTCGTAGGTAAGGCATAGTAAAGGCATATTAGTGGATAGAAAATAGTCGTAGGTAAGGCATAGTAAGGAAATAGTCGTAGGTAAGGCATAGTGGTAGAAATAGTCGTAGGTAAGGCATAGTCATAAGGCATAGTGGTAGAAATAGTCGTAGGTAAGGCATAGTCATAAGGCATAGTGGTAGAAATAGTCGTAGGTAAGGCATAGTCATAAGGCATAGTGGTAGAAATAGTCGTAGGTAAGGCATAGTCATAAGGCATAGGGGTAGAAATAGTCGTAGGTAAGGCATAGTCATAAGGCAGTGATAGAAATAGTCGTAGGTAAGGCATAGTGGTAGAAATAGTCGTAGGTAAGGCATAGTCATAAGGCAGTGATAGAAATAGTCGTAGGTAAGGCATAGTCATAAGGCAGTGATAGAAATAGTCGTAGGTAAGGCATAGTAAGGTAATAGTCGTAGGTAAGGCATAGTATAAGGCATAGTGAGTAGAAATAGTCGTAGGTAAGGCATAGTGGTAGAAATAGTCGTAGGTAAGGCATAGTGGTAGAAATAGTCGTAGGTAAGGCATAGTCATAAAGCATAGTGGTAGAAATAGTCGTAGGTAAGGCATAGTAAGGAAATAGTCGTAGGTAAGGCATAGTGGTAGAAAAAAGTGTAGTAAGGCATAGGGGTAGAAATAATCGTAGGTAAGGCATAGTAAGGAAATAGTCGTAGGTAAGGCATAGTAAGGAAATAGTCGTAGGTAAGGCATAGTAAGGAAATAGTCGTAGGTAAGGCATAGTAAGGAAATAGTCGTAGGTAAGGCAGATAGTCAAGTAGTAAGAGGTTGGCTCGTATGAGGGCTGACAACAACAACAGCAAACACAACACTACACTGCCATCAAAACAACGCTAGACAGACTAAGTTAATAACAAAAACACTTACTTCAAAATGAGTCGAAAGATAAAGTAAAAGTGACAACAAGGGCAATCAAACACTTCAATTTATTTTCTCTTACATTTACTGGATTTTTTTTTGTCCTTCTTTCTTGTCGATCTTTTTATTGTCCTACAAAAAAAATTAGAAGAGCCAACCTATTACAGAGTGACTACATAAGTGTGTCGTCCCAGTGAAGACAGGAGAGCAGGAGGCTGATGCTTAGTAGTACATAGACGGTGTTGAGAGCAGTACAAGTCATTAGTTATAACATTAAAAACAGGGATATTATGGCCTGAGGAAGAGGAGCAGGAGGAGATGGGGGGGGGGGGGGGGGGGGGTGCAGGGGTAGTGTAAGTAGTTGTGTATGTCCTCCACCACCATCACCACTCACACAATTTAGTCTTTGGTATACAAAATCTAGCCTTCAGAAAACCCATCTGTCATTGTCACCATGAAGATCAATTAAAAAGGTTAAGCTGTATGTCTATGAATAAATATGGTGGTGGTCAAAAAGTAAATTAGTCATAAATAGTACTGATGCAGACACACTAGTCTCAAAGAACACGTAGGGTGCACGTCACCAACATACGAGGTGAGATCAAAAAGTTCCGAGACATCACCTATAGACACCAGACAATGTACCCGATTCTAATTTTGCCGCCCCCTTAGAAACAGTCACCTTGTATAGCGACACACCACTCAAAGCGCTCCTGCCGTGATTGCAATGTTCCCTGAAAGTCCCGTTTTTTAGCATGTCAACCCCCCATTTACGATTCTCACTGGATTTCCACCGTGCCAAAACAGCGACCCTTCCGTTTGAACTTCCTCCCTAAGGTAAAGCTCACACAGAAGGGTCTGTTTTGACACCGTGAATCCCAGGCGGTGCTTGACATGCTAAAGAACAGGGCTTTCAGGGAGCATTCCAATCACGGCAGAAGCGATGGGAGTGGCGTGTCACTCGCTATCAGTGCATTTTTGGGGGCTATCGGTGGTGGTGGTGGTGGGGGTGGTGGGGGTGGGGGGGGTGGGGGGGGGGGGGGGGGGGGGGGGGGGGGGGGGGGGGGGGGGGGGGGGGGGGGGTGGTGGTGGTGGTGGTGTGGTGGTGGTGGTGAGACAGGGTTGTAGAGGGCAGGTAGGGTAAGGGTCGGGTCGGTTGTAGGGTGTGTGGGTAGTCAGGTGGTGTTAGGGGTTGTAGGGATAATCATAACTTACAAGTACTGACTATAACTGAGATCACAGTATCTTTGAAATGTGGCAGTTCAAATGGTTGACCAAAAAGGTGGGTGGTAGTAGTTGTGGTAGTATTGTTTGTCTAGTAGTAGCTTTTAGAGGTAGTACTGGTGGTGGTGGTGGTGGTAGTAGTCACGGAGGAAGAGGAAGAAATCTGAATAAAGTAGTAAATGAGATTGATGAGAGATGGTGCCGAGAAAACATGCAAGGAAACAGTAGCATTTTATTTCTCTTACACGTGACAATTACCTTTTTTAGTTAATGGTCAGACTATGACAGTTTCCTGGGTGGCTGAGCTGCCTGAGGGTGTAAGACGTGGTGCTTCCTAGACAATGTTTTTAACGAGGCCAAAATCCGGCCCCCTTGCTGCTTACTGACTGATATTTGATGCCAGGAGAAGGGAATACTATGCTTTTTCTAAATTTCAGCTGTATTTTATCAGTTACCCATAGTATCAGGTAAACAGAGGCATCATTTTAAGCATGAGACCTTAAGATAGGATAGAGTTTTTGCCTTGTTAAAAAAAATAGACTAGTCGTGGTATTCACT
The DNA here is from genome assembly GCA_016584305.1 of Chionoecetes opilio. NCBI lineage: Eukaryota > Metazoa > Arthropoda > Malacostraca > Decapoda > Majidae > Chionoecetes > Chionoecetes opilio. The sequence goes on along the minus strand of JACEEZ010009400.1, from coordinate 107,507 downwards.
GATCTTTCAAAGGCAGCCACTTCGGCGTAAAACACGTTAACAGCGAGAGCCGTGCCTACTGCAAATTAGCGTAACTCGACTTAATCAAACACTGGACTGCTTGTGCAATATAATAACTGATAAGAATAATACATAAGTCACTAGTAATCAATCTTAACCCCTCCGAGGCACCCGGCAAAACACAGAGAAGTCCAGATGGGCCAAAAAACGTCCATATTCCGCGGGGGGAAAAAAAAAAAAAATATAGCTTATGGTACAAAACTATCTTAAATACACGTACGCCCATATTCAAGTAGTTATTTCTCGTAAAACTTGTCTTGAATGTCCTATGATGCCTGGTTGTTCTGATTCGTACGTCCGTCATCGCGCTCGTTCAAGTGCATGGCAGCGTGTACGACGGACGGAATCATTTCCCGAGCGTCGCAAACTGAGCGGTGTGGAGTCGGCAATGAATACCACTGTCCTAGTCTGACCATTCTCTCAAGGCAATTGTCAATACATAAGAGAAACTAATTACTTCTGCTTTATTCACTGTTTTCTTGTCCACTCTATCCATGCCTTCATTTGTCCTATTGCTACAGAGAAGTGATAAGTGATTGTAGTGGCAGGAAATTGAAGTAGCTGTAGTAGTGATTGTTGTGGTGGTGGTGGATGTGGTAGGTGTGATTGTTGTGGTAGGTGTGGTTGCATGATGGTGGTATACACAATTAATGGTAGGAAAGTAGTCTGTGGTATATTATAGGTGTGTGTGTGTGTGTGTATGTGTGTGTGTGTGTGTGTGTGTGTGTGTGACATATAATAGAATCATTGTTATCCTCCCTTAAGCTAGGACAGTCAGTCTAACTAACAGACAGACCAACACACAGACACACAGAAAACTGCACTGCTTTAAAGTCTTCACACACACACACACACACACACACACACACACACACACACACACACACACACACACACACACACACACACACACACACACACACACACACACACACACACACACAGCACCACACACACACACACACACACACAGACACACTGAGTGCTGTCAAACACAACCACCACACACACACACACACCACAGACAACTGTAGTGCTTTAAAAGTCTCACACACACACACACACACACACACACGACACACACACTTAATCTTCACACACACACACACACACACACACACACACACACACACACACACACACACACACACTTCTACTATGCTTATGGCAGCAATTGTGAATAATAATAATAATAATAATAATAATAATAATAATAATAATAATAATAATTAGCATAATAGTAATGTAGACAGTCCTGCACACACCCAAACACGCCACACAGATGGTGCACAGGTGGTGGCAGGTGGTGGTGATGAGTTGAGGTTTAAATCCAATACCAAATTTTTGTTAAACACCAAATGGGAGAGAGGAAAAAAGTGAGAATAAAGGAGATCTAAAGGGAAGGTTTAGCAAAGACAAATATATATAAGATTTCTCTCTCCTGACCAGCTGTTATCTTATACTTGTTACTCATCTCATGTTATATTTGAGCGTGTGTGTGTGGTGTGGGGTGTGGTGTGTGTGTGTGTGGGTGTGTGTGTGTGGGTGTGGTGTGTGGTGTGTGTGGTGTGTGTGTGTGTGTGTGTGTGTGTGGTGTGTGTGTGTGGGTGTGGGTGTGGGTGTGGGTGTGTGTGTGTGTGTGGGTGTGTGGGGTGTGTGTGTGTGTGTGTGTGAGTGTGAGGGTGTGTGTGTGGTGGGTGTGGGTGTGTGTGTGAGGGTGTGTGTGTGTGGGTGTGTGTGGGTGTGTGTGTGGTCCAAAAACAGCCTATTGTGTAAATTTTATATATAAACAAACATTTGTATACATTATTTTTACCTTACTGACACACTACCATTTCAGCTATAACCCTAATACTATACAAGACTATGTACAATGCCCTTGCCCCCACTAGTGTTAGTTATCTGGATATTACAATGAGCGACTCTCGGGGGGGCAGACGAGGCCAGCAAGATCATGTAGGAATCTCCTGAGAATGTTTCCACAAAGCACTTTAATTTTTATCGATTATGTACCCGCTTAGTGTGTGTGTGTGTGTGTGTGTGTGGGGTGTGTGGGTGTGGGTGTGGGTGTGTGGTGTGGGTGTGGGTGTGGGTGTGGGTGTGGGTGTGGGTGTGTGTGGGTGTGGGTGTGTGTGTGTTCATCTAGTTGTATTTTTACTGCTTGCATTTTCATCTACTAGTTGTATTTGTGTGTGTGTGTGTGTCTGTCTGTCTGTCTGTCTGTCTGTCTGTCTGTCTGTCTGTCTGTCTGTCTGTCTGTCTGTCTGTATTCATCTAGTTGTATTTATGTGTGTGTATTTACCTAGTTGTAACATACAGCTATGCTCGTACTGTCCCGTCTCCAAATCTACTACTATCCAGCTTGCCTTTGAAGTCCTGAATACTTCTTGCATTAATCACTTTTGCATCAAGGTTGTTCCAGGCTTCTAGGCTTCTATACGGGAAGCTGTATTTTTTTATGTCCCTCTTGCATGTTGTCCTTTTCAATTTCTTCTCATGACCTCTTGTAACTTCTAGCGTCCCACACAAACAGATCTTCTCTATCAATTTTTTCCAGACCCATTGATGCTCTATACACTGCTATAAAATCTCCCCTTTCTCTTCTTTTCTCAAGTGTTGGGAGTTTTAGTCTTGAAAGTCTTTCCTCATATATGTGTGTGTGTGGGTGTGGGTGTGGGTGTGGTGTGTGTGGTGTGGTGTGTGTGGGTGGGGTGTGTGTGTGTGTGTGTGTAGACCTGAGGATGTATGTAGTATTACTCACAAACAAATATTGATGCATACATATAACCCTAGATGGGACATACATACACATATTATGCAAAATTTAAGTATACAAGGGTATGCATATACTTCAATTTCCTCTACATACTTTTAAAATTATATATATAAGGGGGAGTGAGTGGAGGGAGACAGAACGTAACCCCTTGAGGCCCAGAACGTAATTCCATTGTTATGTGGTGTCATTCGATGATTTGTAGTGACTATAAGCAATATTTTATAGCTATGACCTGTTTAGTATCCTTGTCCACTAACTAATTTGGTATATTCAGTGACTTTTCGTAATTTTATAGCTCGACAACAGACAATTCTTTATGGCCAAGGAAAGATCTGGGCGTGAAGGGGTTCAAAGCATAACGAATCAAACATTTTAAAATTTTCCTTGCAAGACTTTATTCTGAACTCAATTTCTATGACTAATTATATTGACTTGACTTGACCATTCCCAATACCCAAAACTGTGTGTATATTTACCTAGTTGTGTTTTACAGGGCCTGAGCTACACTCGTATGGTCCCGTAAAGGTGTGTGTGTGTGCGTGTGTACCATTAATTTCTACACGTTTCTGCTGCAGGATAGAGAAAGCTACAGAGAGAGAGAGAGAGCAAGAGAGACACCATCACCACCCAGAACCAATAATGCCCATCACCACCACCACCACCACCACCACCACCACACATGTATCTGTCTTCACCACAACCAAGTATCACGTCTTTACCTCCTGCCCAATCTTGCCGCCACCTCCTCCTCCTCCACCTCCTCCTCCAACACCCCCTCCTCCTCCACCTCCTCCCCTGGGCTGGGCGTCCTCCTCCTTGTGGGTTGTGTTGGGTGGGTCGAGTGGTTCAAGTTTCACCTTCACCTCGTGGTCCTCGGCTTCGCTCTGTAGGGGTGAAGGGAGGGAGGGTGAGAAGGGGTGCATTTATATAGGTAGGGGGATGGGAGTGAAGGGGTGATGGGGTGCAGTTATATAGGCAGGGTAATATAGTGAGGGAGGTGAGTGATAGGGAGGGACAGGGAGTGCATAGTGGGTAGTTATGTGGGCCTAGTAATATAGGTAGTGGAGAGAGAGGCTATGATTGACTGTGGTTCGTCAATATACTGTGGGGGATATACTGTGGGTCTGTGGAGAGAGAGAGAGAGAGAGAGAGAGAGAGAGAAGAGAGAGAGAGAGAGAGAGAGAGAGAGAGAGAGAGAGAGAGAGAGAGAGAGAGAGAGAGAGAGGGAAAGAGAAACAGAGAGAGAGGGAAAGAGAAACAGAGAGAGAGAGGGAAAGAGAAACAGAGAGAGAGAGAGAGAGAGAGAGAGGAAAGAGAAACAGAGAGAGAGAGAGAGAGAGAGGGAAAGAGAGAGAGAGAGAGAGAGAGGGAAAGAGAAACAGAGAGAGAGAGAGGGAAAGAGAGGGACAGAGAAACAGAGAGAGAGAGAGGGAAAGAGAGGGAAAGAGAAACAGAGAGAGAGGGAGAAACAGAGAGAGAAACAGAGAGAGAGAGTGGGGGGCAAAGAGAGCAGGGAAGGAAAGAAGGATAGATGTCGAGGAAGACGGAGAGAAGGAAGGAAAGAAAGATGTAATGTGTTAATCAATCTCTTACTCCACTCTGTCAAAGGCAAAGATGGGGGCACACGCTAGGCGGCGCGTGGCCTCGGTGCTCATCTCCGTAGCATTAGCCCTTGAACCCGTGGTGGGTGAGGACCCGTTACCCCGGGACACAGGGCTAGTGTGACACCCGGGTTACCACAGTTACCTTCCCCAGGTTACCCCAAGGTACCCATTTATCAACCCCGAAAGGATGGATGAACAGCTGGTTGGGCTGGCCGCCGACTTGCCCTGGCCTGGATTCGAACCTGTGTCCGCAGATTGGTAGCCAGGCGCGCTAGCCACTCCACCACGGAGGTGATACTCTGTACTGGGAGTTAACTGTACAATTGTGTCACTTGAGTCATGGCTAAGTTATCTTCAGCCTAGTAATCTAATGGCGATTTAAGAATTTTCTGATATATATATTTTACATTTACAGATACGTAATATCAGGCGCCTAGAATTGAAACGGCACAAGCGCCACTTTTAAAACACTGAGAAAAACGCGCTTAAAGTTTAATCTAAGAAAATCTAGATATGAAACGGCACAAGCGCCACTTTTAAAACACTGAGAAAAACGCGCTTAAAGTTTAATCTAAGAAAATCTAGATATGAAACGACACAAGCGCCACTTTTAAAACACTGAGAAAAATGCGCTTAAAGTTTAATCTAAGAAAATCTAGATATGAAACGACACAAGCGCCACTTTTAAAACACTGAGAAAAATGCGCTTAAAGTTTAATCTAAGAAAATCTAGATATGAAACGACACAAGCGCCACTTTTAAAAAACTGAGAAAAACGCGCTTAAAGTTTAATCTAAGAAAATCAAGACATGAAACGACACAAGCGCCACTTTTTATCAATGAAAAAAATGCACCTCAAGTGTTTTCAAAGTAAATCAGCAACAAATGAACATATTAGATTAAACTTTAAGCGCGTTTTTCTCAGTTTTTTTTAAAGTGGCGCTTGTGCCGTTTCAATTCTAGGCGCCTGATATATATATTTAGGTGGTGAAGGGAACACAGGCTGATTACTACTTTATTCCTGACTAGTTTTACTCTCGGCCGACTTCATCAGAGGAATGTGGCTCCCAGGCCTACCTTTCCAGTATCCGAGATGCGTTTGTATACTAGGAAAGTAGGCCTACGAGACACTCATCTGATGATACCCACTTCTGAGGGCAAAACTAGAGTCGACGCCCGTAAGTTGGTGAAAATGAGGCTTCACTCCCTCCTTCCGAACGCACGGGATTGGCCGAGGTGTTGGGTGTTGGGTGAGAATGCCTTACTCCAAGTCCCGCCCTAAAGCCTCAACACCCAACACCTCAGCCAATCCCGTGCGTTCGGAAGAGGGGAGTGAAGGGACCCATTTTCGCCATCTTAACGTGCGGCGAGGATAGTCGGGAATATATAACTACAGTAAAACCTCTCGTATTCGGACCTTCATTATTCGGACTTTGACATTATTCTGACCCTTTTTTTTTTTCTTTTTTTTTATTTTTTTTTTAGGGGTCGAAATTTCCTACCTACATAGTATATACATTAAACACCTATTTTTTTTTTTTTTTTTTTTTTCCTTTACATATCCCCCCATATATAATCCCCCCATTATTCGGATCCTTGCATTACTCGGACCACTCCTTGGCCCAATTAGTCCGAATATGAGAGGTTTTACTGTACGCCTGTTCCCTTCACCACCTGAATAAATAGCGTGTATCTGAAAATGTAATAGGCTATATATATATTAGAAAAGTTTTCATCGCCCTTAGATAACTTACTTGAAGATCACGTTAGCCATGACTCAAGTGACAGCATTTAATAGATCAATAACATGCTTATGATATTCTCTCTCTCTCTCTCTCTCTCTCTCTCTCTCTCTCTCTCTCTCTCTCTCTCAACCCGGCCTGTAAATTCTAATGTATGTATCATAATGTGTGTTTCTTGTATTATATCAGGCGCCTAGAATTGAAACGGCACAAGCGCCACTTTTAAAACACTGAGAAAAATGCGCTTAAAGTTTATTCTAAGAAAATCAAGATATGAAACGATACAAGCGCCACTTTTAAAACACTGAGAAAAACACGCTTAAAGTTTAATCTAAGAAAATCAAGATATGAAACGACACAAGCGCCACTTTTAAAACACTGAGAAAAACGCGCTTAAAGTTTAATCTAAGAAAATCAAGATATGAAACGACACAAGCGCCACTTTTTATCAACGAAAAAAATGCACCTCGTGTTTTCAAAGTAAATCAGCAACAAATGAACATATTGTAATGGGTTTTGTTTTAATAGAAAGGTGGCGGTGGTTTCTTTTTAAAGTGGCGTTTGTGCCGTTTCAATTCTAGGCGCCTGATATCTTTAAGGCCAATAAACAATCCATAAACAATCTCTCTCTCTCTCTCATCACCTACCAGGATCTGTGGAGTCTTGAGGCCGCCCGTGTCACTGCCAGCGCCAGACACCCTGCTGCTGGGTACTCGATTGTGCTGCAACATAACACACACACATCACATCACTGCTCACAACAACACACCCATACCAAGATACACACACACACAGGGCATCAACATCACACTCCCAACACACCCATACCAAGGCACACACACACACAGGGCATCAACAACACACTCACAACACACCCATACCAAGATACACACACACACAGGGCATCAACAACACACTCACAACACACCCATACCAAGATACACACACACACGGCATCAACATCACACTCCCAACACACCCATACCAAGGCACACACACACACAGGGAATCAACATCACACTCCCAACACACCCATACCAAGATACACACACACACAGGGAATCAACATCACACTCCCAACACACCCATACCAAGGCACACACACACACAGGGCATCAACACCACACTCCCAACACACCCATACCAAGATACACACACACACAGGGCATCAACATCACACTCCCAACACACCAATACCAAGATACACACACACACAGGGCATCAACATCACACTCCCAACACACCAATACCAAGATACACACACACACACGCATCAACAACACACTCACAACACACCCATACCAAGATACACACACACACACGGCATCAACAACACACTCACAACACACCCATACCAAGATACACACACACACAGGGAATCAACATCACACTCCCAACACACCCATACCAAGATACACACACACACGGGGCATCAACAACACACTCCCAACACACCCATACCAAGGCACACACACACACAGGGCATCAACAACACACTCCCAACACACCCATACCAAGATACACACACACACAGGGAATCAACATCACACTCCCAACACACCCATACCAAGATACACACACACACGGGGCATCAACATCACACTCCCAACACACCCATACCAAGGCACACACACACACAGGGCATCAAAATCACACTCCCAACACACCCATACCAAGGCACACACACACACAGGGCATCAAAATCACACTCCCAACACACCCATACCAAGATACACACACACACAGGGCATCAACATCACACTCCCAACACACCCATACCAAGGCAACACACACACAGGGCATCAAAATCACACTCCCAACACACCCATACCAAGATACACACACACACAGGGAATCAACATCACACTCCCAACACACCCATACCAAGGCACACACACACACAGGGCATCAAAATCACACTCCCAACACACCCATACCAAGGCACACACACACAGGGAATCAACATCACACTCCCAACACACCCATACCAAGGCACACACACACAGGGAATCAACATCACACTCCCAACACACCCATACCAAGGCACACACACACACGGGAATCAACATCACACTCCCAACACACCCATACCAAGGCACACACACAGGGAATCAACATCACACTCCCAACACACCCATACCAAGGCACACACACACAGGGAATCAACATCACACTCCCAACACACCCATACCAAGGCACACACACACACAGGGAATCAACATCACACTCCCAACACACCCATACCAAGATACACACACACACAGGGAATCAACATCACACTCCCAACACACCCATACCAAGATACACACACACACAGGGCATCAACAACACACTCCCAACACACCCATACCAAGATACACACACACACAGGGAATCAACATCACACTCCCAACACACCCATACCAAGATACACACAACACAGGGCATCAACACCACACTCCCAACACACCCATACCAAGGCACACACACACACAGGGCATCAACATCACACTCCCAACACACCCATACCAAGATACACACACACACAGGGAATCAACAACACACTCACAACACACCCATACCAAGATACACACACACACAGGGAATCAACATCACACTCACAACACACCAATACCAAGATACACACACACACAGGGAATCAACATCACACTCCCAACACACCCATACCAAGGCACACACACACACAGGGCATCAACATCACACTCCCAACACACCCATACCAAGATACACACACACACAGGGAATCAACATCACACTCACAACACACCCATACCAAGATACACACACACACAGGGCATCAACATCACACTCCCAACACACCCATACCAAGATACACACACACTCATCACATCACCACTCACAACTTTTAGCCTTGGTTAGTCGCTGATGTAAAAATATATATAAAAAATTGTGTATGCATTCCTGGCTGAGTATTCTCCTATCACGAACAATCTTAAGAAGTGACAAAACCTGCACTGCAATAGTCTAGGAGTTGTACGCCATCCCCAGTGAGGAGACTTCTAGCAGGAGCAACATCACTACACATCCTTCTAGCAACATCACTACACATCCTTCTAGCAACATCACTACACATCCTTCTAGCAACATCACTACACATCCTTCTAGCAACATCACTACACATCCTTCTAGCAACATCACTACACATCCTTCTAGCAACATCACTACACATCCTTCTAGGAACAAAACAAAGCATACAGCAGCCAGGCAGTTCATACCAATACCTACAATCTGTCATGTCTCTCTAGCATTCCTTTTTTTGCTTTTGGGTATGAAGTATACTGTTGTTCCTCCCACAAGCTTGCTATCACAGCGATCAACCATCTTACTCCCAACACACAGCAATAAGGCGCTACAACACAGCAATAAGGGGCTACAACACAGCAATAAGGGGCTACAACACAGCAATAAGGGGCTACAACACAGCAATAAGGGGCTACAACACAGCAATAAGGGGCTACAACACAGCAATAAGGGGCTACAACACAGCAATAAGGCGCTACAACACAGCAATAAGGGGCTACAACACAGCAATAAGGCGCTACAACACAGCAATAAGGGGCTACAACACAGCAATAAGGGGCTACAACACAGCAATAAGGGGCTACAACACAGCAATAAGGGGCTACAACACAGCAATAAGGGGCTACAACACAGCAATAAGGGGCTACAACACAGCAATAAGGGGCTACAACACAGCAATAAGGGGCTACAACACAGCAATAAGGAGCTACAACACAGCTATACATGTCAGTTGCCACACTTGACCCATTTCAAAGAAGAGGACATAAGACATGAAAAGGCTACAGACATACTCCTCATCACTTTCCACCACTTTTGTCATGGAGTCTGCATTGGTTAGAGTATAATTGAATAGGTTTAGGTTAGGTTAGGCACTACAGGTTGAAGTTCCCAAGCTCGGCAACCTCGGGATCAGCGCCGAGCCGAGTAATGGAATTTTCCGACTTTTAGAACGTAGATATATTAAGGGGGAAAAAAGCATGAAAATCACATGAAAAAATTATTTGGATTCTAATACGGTATTCCTGTAGGTGGACAGTAAGTAGGTGTTCCTGGAGGTTTGGGAGCCATAATACCAATAACAGACCTGTGGAAGTACACAAAATAACAGTGTACACAACTCTACAGTCACAACACCACTGAACAATAACAACAAACAAATCGGCGGGAGAAACCAAGCGGCCTAGTGTGGTGGCACCCAGCGGCCGACCCGGCAACTACGCGCCGGGTTTTGGGTGTTCTGCCGTGTTTTGGAAAATCCGGAACCATAGCCGAGTTTTGGGTGTTGCCGAGTCTTGGGATGCCGAGTTTGGGAACTTCAACCTGTATTACCACTATTACTATAACTATCATTAATAACAACAAGGGTAGCTACACAATGGACTCACTTTGTACTCTTTGTTATATCCCTCCTTGACACACTCGGGACACTCCCAGCTGTTGGGCAGGTCCTCATTCACTATGCCATCTGCATCTGGGAACTGTGCAAGGTAATACAGGATAAATTTACTGAAAAAGCGTTCTAATACTCACCTCATAACTGCTAGTGAATCTGTCTGCGGGTATGTACTTATTTTGTCACAACTGTTAGTACTATAGTCATCATTTCTAGTCATCATTTCTAGTCATCATTTCTAGTCATCATTTCTAGTCATCATTCTTTTTTTTTCCTTCTCTTATTACTATATCGTGGTGACTCATAGACTTCCTGGCTACCCTTCCTTCCTCGCCTCAGGGCAGAGGGTTGGCTGGGTCAGGTCAGGTCAAGCCCAGACCACCACACTACCTCAGTCCTGTGAGGAGTGTCGCCAGTCTGTGTCACTCCCTAGACCCCTGTTACTGTATATTTCTACTTACCACAAGTATACCAACATCAAAATACACCCACCTCTGTGTAGTGAGTACCCCGCACGCTACTATAAGGAACACACACGCCTAACAAGACTACCCAGGCCATCTTCAACACCCACGCGCCACCACCTTTCAGATGGGGAGGCGGTAGCGGAGTGGTTAGCGTCTCTGACTGGCGTTCTCGGTGACCCGAGTTCGATCCCCGAAGAAACCCAAAACCTTTCTGCGCCGTCGAGTGGCCTGAGAACACCCACATGCCCTGCCCATCAACTCTGCCTTCTATTGCGAGTGCATTGGAGGACACAGGGGGGCGGCATGAGCCTCTAATCACAGGCGTCACTATAACAATCCTGCCTGCGCCACCACGGGTGAGGACCAACCTTCACAGCCCTCAAGTGAACCTCCAGAGCCTACCATCACAGCCCTCAAGTGAGCCTCCAGAGCCTACCATCACAGCCCTCAAGTGAGCCTCCAGAGCCTACCATCACAGCCCTCAAGTGAGCCTCCAGAGCCTACCATCACAGCCCTCAAGTGAACCTCCAGGGCCTACCATCACAGCCCTCAAGTGAGCCTCCAGAGCCTACCATCACAGCCCTCAAGTGAACCTCCAGAGCCTACCATCACAGCCCTCAAGTGAGCCTCCAGAGCCTACCATCACAGCCCTCAAGTGAACCTCCAGGGCCTACCATCACAGCCCTCAAGTGAGCCTCCAGAGCCTACCATCACAGCCCTCAAGTGAGCCTCCAGAGCCTACCATCACAGCCCTCAAGTGAGCCTCCAGAGCCTACCATCACAGCCCTCAAGTGAGCCTCCAGAGCCTACCATCACAGCCCTCAAGTGAACCTCCAGGGCCTACCATCACAGCCCTCAAGTGAACCTCCAGAGCCTACCATCACAGCCCTCAAGTGAACCTCCAGAGCCTACCATCACAGCCCTCAAGTGAGCCTCCAGAGCCTACCATCACAGCCCTCAAGTGAACCTCCAGGGCCTACCATCACAGCCCTCAAGTGAGCCTCCAGAGCCTACCATCACAGCCCTCAAGTGAGCCTCCAGAGCCTACCATCACAGCCCTCAAGTGAGCCTCCAGAGCCTACCATCACAGCCCTCAAGTGAGCCTCCAGAGCCTACCATCACAGCCCTCAAGTGAGCCTTCAGAGCCTACCATCACAGCCCTCAAGTGAGCCTCCAGAGCCTACCATCACAGCCCTCAAGTGAGCCTCCAGAGCCTACCATCACAGCCCTCAAGTGAGCCTCCAGAGCCTACCATCCCACCCCTGGGTCACCACTGCCTACAGGCGCTATAGGCACAAATGTAAAAAAAAAATAACACGACCACTTCAACATCGGTCGTCCTCATGCTCGTATTCGTAGTCACATACCATGATTGCTCGTGGTAATTGCTATGATTTTGTTCCATTTCTACTCGGTCAAAATTATTCACTTGATCTTGTAGCTCTTTCTATTATATTATTTTCCCCTCTATTATATTATTTTCCCCTCTATTATATTATTTTCCCCTCTATTATATTATTTTCCCCTCTATTATATTATTTTCCCCTCTATTATATTATTTTCCCCTATTATATTATTTTCCCCTCTATTATATTATTTTCCCCTCTATTATATTATTTTCCTCTATTTTATTAATTCCCTCTATTTTCCCCTCTATTATATTATTTTCCTCTATTTTATTATTTTCCTCTATTTTATTCATGCCCTTTATTTTCCCCTCTTTCTATTATATTATTTTCCTCTATTTTATTCATGCCCTCTATTTTCCCCTCTCTATTATATTATTTTCCTCTCTATTTTATTCATGCCCTCTATTTTCCCCTCTATTATATTATTTTCCTCTCTATTTTATTCATGCCCTCTATTTTCCCGTTATATTATTTTCCTCTCCATTTTATTAATTCCCTCTATTTTCCCCTCTCTATTATATTATTTTCCTCTCTATTTTATTAATTCCCTCTATTTTCCCCTCTATTATATTATTTTCCTCTCTATTTTATTAATTCCCTCTATTTTCCCCTCTATTTTATTAATTCCCTCTATTTTCCCCTCTCTATTATATTATTTTCCTCTATTTTATTAATTTCCTCTATTTTCCCCTCTTTCTATTATATTATTTTCCTCTCTATTTTATTAATTCCCTCTATTTTCCCCTTTCTATTATATTATTTTCCTCTATTTTCCCCTCTTTCTATTATATTATTTTCCTCTATTTTCCCCTCTATTATATTATTTTCCTCTCTATTTTATTAATTCCCTCTATTTTCCCCTCTATTATATTATTTTCCTCTCTATTTTATTCTTTCCCTCTATTTTCCCCTCTTTCTATTATATTATTTTCCTCTATTTTCCCCTCTATTATATTATTTTCCTCTCTATTTTATTAATGCCCTCTATTTTCCCCTCTATTATATTATTTTCCTCTATTTTATTCATTCCCTCTATTTTCCCCTCTCTATTATATTATTTTCCTCTATTTTATTCATTCCCTCTATTTTCCCCTCTATTATATTATTTTCCTCTCTATTTTATTAATTTCCTCTATTTTCCCCTCTCTATTATATTATTTTCCTCTCTAATTTAGTCATTCCCTCTATTTTCCCTTCTCTATTATATTATTTTCCTCTCTAATTTAGTCATTCCCTTTATTTTCCCCTTTCTATTATATTATTTTCCTCTTATTTTATTCATTCCCTCTATTTTCCCCTCTCTATTATATTATTTTCCTCTCTATTTTATTCATGCCCTCTATTTTCCCCTCTATTATATATTTTCCTATATTTTATTCATGCCCTCTATTTTCCCCTCTTTCTATTATATTATTTTCCTCTATTTTCCCCTCTATTATATTATTTTCCTCTCTATTTTATTATTCCATCTATTTTCCCCTCTTTCTATTATATTATTTTCCCCTCTATTATATTATTTTCCCTCTATTATATTATTTTCCTCTATTTTATTCATTCCCTCTATTTTCCCCTCTCTATTATATTATTTTCCTCTATTTTATTCATGCCCTCTATTTTCCCCTCTCTCTATTATATTATTTTCCTCTAATTTATTTTTTCACTCCATTTTCCCCTCTATTATATTATTTTCCTCTCTATTTTATTAATTTCCTCTATTTTCCCCTCTATTATATTATTTTCCTCTCTATTTTATTAATTTCCTCTATTTTCCCCTCTATTATATTATTTTCCTCTCTATTTTATTAATTTCCTCTATTTTCCCCTCTCTCTATTATATTATTTTCCTCTAAATTATTTTTTCACTCCATTTTCCCCTCTATTTTGCTCTTTCCCTCTATTTTCCCCTCTCTCTCTCTATTTTATTCTTTCCCTCTATTTTCCCCTCTATTTTATTCTTTCCCTCTATTTTATTCTTTCCCTCTATTTTCCCCTCTATTTTATTCTTTCCCTCTATTTTATTCTTTCCCTCTATTTCCCCCCCCCTCTCACCCTCTCTTATTCCTTCCCTCTATTTCCCCTCCCTCTCTCCCCGTATCTAAGTCTTCCCCTCACTCTCTCCCTGCCCCAGTGTTTACCTTGTGACAGATGCACTTGAGGTGGGCGATCTTGAAGCACACGCAGCACTCAAACAGGCTGCCGGGGGTGTTGGGGGGGGGCTTCTGCGGGGGGGCGGTCAGAGTGCGCCCCCATCCCGTCCAGCTGGCAGTCGTAACAGACCGCGGCGGCAGGGAGCATGGGCTGGGGGGGGGGGGGGGGGGGGGAGACAGAGATAATTAGGTTAGGTTAGGCAAAGACTACTCTATACTGGACTTGCTACTCCGTTTGGGCTACAGCTAAGTATTAATTATCCGACCTAGGGGGGGCGGAAGGCAGGTCGGATAATCGGAATAGTCGGATGTTCGGATATCACAGTAACCCTAAACGTAAGGACAAAATGGTATAGAACATAAAAGATGCAGCTCTTGAAGGCCGAGCCAGTGGTAGACGCGAAAGTAAAATTCATGCATAAATAAAGCCACAAATCAATGTTTTTTTTAAACTAACAAAAACTAAGTCAAATAAATGGCCAAAACAAGACACAATGTGGTGGTGAAAAAAGTCGGTTGTTTGGACAAGTCGGATGTTTGGAGGTCGGATGTTGGGAATTTGGCTGTATTTCCAGTAGAGGCCAGTTTTGCGATTCCTGACATTTTCGAACATCACTCCCATCTCCCTGCCTATGGTTTATCAGTATAAATGATATACTGTTATCTTCGTAAATGCTTGTTCTATAATATTATCAAATAAAAAACTGTAAAATACACTAAAGAAATGCCATTATGAGAGAGTGAAGAAATATGCATTCACTTCAACTCTTCGCCATTTAATATTTTGCGAGAAAACATTTGACATGAAACATATCAATAGAAGCGGAATTGTATTAGCTTTCCATTTATATATTTCGTTTTCTTATAGAATAGTCTTTGGGTTAGGTTATAAGTCTGTTGAGGAAGGGCGTAAAAGTGTAGAAGAAGTGTGCAGTTTGTTTATTTTAAGATCTTGTGTTGTTGTTGTTGTTGTTGTTGTTGTTGTTGTTGTTTACATAAATAAGGCCTTCTCCTAAGCGTTCCTTTATTATGTACCGTCAATAACACTCACGTCGCCACTGCACTAATGTCGCCAGGCGCCGTATATTATGGATTTTAGCATCACTACAGACTTGTATGTGCCACTAAAGAGGCATGCACAGTGTTTTATATTATGTACCTGTCTGTGGAAATTTATGACACAAAAATACAGTAAAACCTCTCATTTTGGGACTAATTGGGCCAAGGAGTGGTCCGAGTAATGCAAGGATCCGAATAATGGGGGGATTATATATGGGGGATATGTATAATAAAAAAAATAAAAAATAAAAAAAAAATAAAAAAATATAGGCGAATATTTTAGCTAGGAAAGTTCGACCTCTTAAAAAAAAAAAAAAAAAAAAAAAAAAAATTATAGGTGAATATATAGCTAGGAAATTTCGACCCCTAAAAAAAAGAGAAAAAAAAATATATATATATATAGGTTAATATATAGCTAGGATATTTCGACCACAAAAAAAAGAAAAAAAAAAGGAGGTCCGAATAATGTCAAAGTCCGAATAATGAGTGTCCGAATACGAGAGGTTTTACTGTAGGTTTAACTTGAATTCTTACCTTCAGAAAACCCATGCCTATCTTATCCCTACACAACACCCCAGCCTGCACTACCTAGGGTACTTATCGGTGGCTAGGAGGGCGGTAGGGTTGAAGGCTTGATCACTACTGCCTGCACCATGGCCCTCAGGGTGGCCAGGCCGTGATCAGGCCAGAGGTGAGCGGCGGAGTTGATGTGTTCTGGTGTGGCGTCGGGCGGGTTATCAAACCAACACTTGACGCAGCAAAATATTCGCCTTGTTGAATTTAACACGTGCTTGGGTTGAACTTATATAAACGAATGGTATAGACTGTGACGAAAATTCATATTTCCCGCGTATGTGTTGAGGTGGTCAAGATGGCCGGGGCAGAGCGTAGCCGCGCCCCTTTTTGGTAGGAAGCATGGTGTGACGAGGGGTTGCCACACGCAGGTCACCTATATAAAAGAGTTCGTGACCTCGCCTCGCTCTCCACTCCTGACACACCATGGCCGTATTGTGTGTTGTGAGGAGCCGGTGTCGGGCGTGGGTGCCACGTGGGAGGCTTGTAAGTCCTTCTATCCCTTGGTACCTGGTATTGTGAGTATCTTGTGAAGCTTTTAAGCATTATCAGTTCACCGATGTCGAGTTGGCTGTATTTACGGAAAGTGAGAGTAGGAGGGAAATATTGTGTGTGGCTTAGATGAGGCTCAGCAGAAGCGCTCTTTTTGTGGTTATGATTAACGTTCAGTAGAAGCGTTGTGTGTTATGTCTAGAGACTCAGTAGAAGTGCTCTTTTTGTGATGGTATAGAGACTCAGTAGAAGTGCTCTTTTTGTGATGGTATAGAGACTCAGTAGAAGTGCTCTTTTTGTGATGGTATAGAGACTCAGTAGAAGTGCTCTTTTTGTGATGGTATAGAGACTCAGTAGAAGTGCTCTTTTTGTGATGGTATAGAGACTCAGTAGAAGTGCTCTTTTTGTGATGGTATAGAGACTCAGTAGAAGTGCTCTTTTTGTGATGGTATAGAGACTCAGTAGAAGCTCTTTTTGTGATGGTATAGAGACTCAGTAGAAGTGCTCTTTTTGTGATGGTATAGAGACTCAGTAGAAGCTCTTTTTGTGAAGGTAACGTTCAGTAGAAGCGTTGTGTTGTATATTAACGTTCAGTAGAAGCGTTGTGTTATGTGTAGAGGCTCAGTTAGAAGTTCTCTTAAGGTGTTTTTGTGTGTTGAGGCTGGAGGATAGAGAGAGACGGAAAGTGAGTGGGTGAGATTTTGGCAGCGTTGCGCGTGGTATCTTAACTGTGAATCTTCTGTGGCCGTGCATCCCAGTGTTTATCTGTTGTAAAGAGTAATTGTAGTTAAGTGTTAATTATATAAGGATTTCATAGGTTGACCTTGTTTTAAATATCCTGAATTAAGTTAATTAGACCCACGTGTCCCTGGGGCATGGCCTGGGGTGGCGACCTCGTGTCACCGACCGTGACAACACATTTAGCAAGAGATGTTGCTCTCGTGAGAGTCTGGAGTGTACCGACTGTAATCGTGGGCGGGGGACGGCCGCCACAAAGGCCTGGCTACGTGTCCAGGTATTACAGGAGCAAATATTATGATGACGGCTAATAGCCAGTAGTTTCTAATCAAGGTGATAATATAAGGTGATGATGGTTAAACCAGGGACTCTCATTTATCATATATATATATATATATATATATATATATATATATATATATTATATATATATATTATATATATATATATATATAAATATATATCATATATATATATATATTATATATATATATATATATATTATATTTTATATATATATATATATATATATATATATATTATATATATAATATATATATATATATAATTATATATATATATATATATATATATATATATATACGAGTATATATATATATATATATATATATATATATATATATATATATATATTCCTACTCTCCCCCTACTGTGTGCGAACAACACCTCCCTCACAAGGGGGGGACAAACTACCACTCTGCTAATTGAGAGGGTGGTTGGTGGATAATTTCCACACTGTCTTTAGTTACATACAAATCTGTAGGGATGTTAAAATCCGTAATATATGGCGCCTGGCGACATTAGTGCAGTGGTGACTAGTGTTTTCGACGGCAGCTACCTGTGGGAGTTTTAATTACTTTTCAATTTGATTTGGTGTGTGTGTGTGTGTATTTTTCACCTAGTTCTAGCATACAAGAGGAGGCGGTAGCAGTGGTTAGCGTCTCCGACTGGCGTTCTCGGTGACCCGAGTTCGATCCCCGACGAAACCCAAAACCTTTCTGCGCCGTCGAGTGGCCTAAGAACACCCACATGCCCTGCCCATTAACTCTACCTTCGATTGCGAGTGCATCGGAGGACACAGGGGGGCGGCATGAGCCTCTAATCACAGGCGTCACTATAAAAATCTGCCTGCGCCACCACGGGCGAGGACCAACCATCACAGCAGCCCTCAAGTGAACCTCCAGAGCCTACCATCACAGCCCTGGGTCACCACTGCCTACACGCGCTATAGGCACAGATGTAAAAAAAACAAAAAATACAGGGCCTAAATTATACTGGTGTGGTCTTGTCTCCATAGCTATAATGTTCTGGTTTGTGCATGCATGTGTGTGTGTTATTGGTAAGGCCTTTGTTCCTCATTTTTGTGTAAGTTGATATTCAAGTCTATAAATCTGTCCCTGCAGCCCTCTACGTAGGCCTACACTATACACACACACACAGTAGTCTTAATTCTCTTCTTTTTCCCTCCTCTTAACTAGTTTATTCATCAACTTTTTGTTACCCTCTTCTCAACACTAGTTTTTTCATCTACTACTAAATTTTTTCCTCCTCTTATCCCGTTTTTTCATCTACTTTTATTTTTTTCCTTCTCTATTTTTTTCATCTACTTTTTTTTTCCTTCTTAACACTACTTTTTTTCATCTACTTCTTTTCATCTACTTTTTTTTGTCTTCTCTCAACACTATTTTTTTCAGCTACTTTTTTTTTTTCCTTCTCTTATCACTATTTTTTTTCATCTACTTTTATTTTTTTCCTTCTCAACACTATTTTTTTCATCTACTTTTTTTTGTCTTCTCTTATCACTATTTTTTTCACCTACTTTTATTTTTTTGTCTTCTCTTATCACTATTTTTTTCATCTACTTTTATTTTTTTGTCTTCTCTTATCACTATTTTTTTCACCTACTTTTATTTTTTTGTCTTCTCTTATCACTATTTTTTCACCTACTTTATTTTTTGTCTTCTCTATCACATTTTTCACCTACTTTATATTTTTTTGTCTTCTCTTATCACTATTTTTCACTACTTTATTTTTGTCTCTCTATCACTATTTCATCTACTTTTATTTTTTTGTCTTCTCTTATCACTATTTTTTTCATCTACTTTTTTTTGTCTTCTCTCATCCCTAGTTATTTCATCTACTTTAATTTTGTCCTCCTCTCATTCCTAGTTATTTCATCTACTTTAATTTTGTCCTCCTCTCATCCCGAGTTTTTTATCTACTACTATTTTCCTCCTCTCACACACACCTACCTGGGTACACTTCTTCATCTTGCAGGTCTGCTTCATGGTGCCGGGCCTCCGTACTTCACCATGTCGATGCAGTACACACACTTGCGGCAGTCCTCACGCAGGCAGGACTCGCACAGCTTGCCTGCACGGAGGAAATATCAAACAATTAAATTCCAAAACTGGCTTTATCTCATTAATGGAAGGTGGCAAGGCTAACATTTAGAACATGACTCTGGATTCAAGTACTTTTTACCTTGCTACTGTTTCTTAAGGTCAGAACAAGTGTGAAAGTAATAATGAAATGTTGTGCAGACAAAAAAAATATTATACGCTAGTTAGTAGTGATGGACCGAATGTCGATTTTCCGTATTCGCGAATGTGAATGCGAATATTTGGTTTTAATATTCACGCATGCGAATTGCAAATACGTATTACATAAAATTTTAAGTAATACACGATTTTTGATATCATACAGGTGACTGAAATATTTTGCTTGTATTGTAAGAGTTCAGCCATAAAAATATCAATGTCTAAAGTAAATTCCATTCCATTCTCTATGTTTCCAGGTTGTGGGACGAGGAGCCACTCCTACACAAATACTTACATGATAATATCCTACACAAATACTTACATGATAATATCCTACACAAATACTTACATGATAATATCCTACACGAATACTTACATGATAATATCCTACACGAATACTTACATGATAATATCCTACACGAATACTTACATGATAATATCCTACAGGAATAACTATTATTGCAAAATCTACAATTTGCAATGTCATCAGAAATAATCTCGAAATACGTAATCCCAAACAACACTGATGTGACAGGACGCCATTATGCCTAAGCTGCTCCAATAGTGTTCTCTTTCGCATAAAGTTGATTGTGCTCGTGTGTGACAGAGAAGAGCGCGTATATGCTTACTGCAGTGTGGCGCACGAGGCAATGAGACTGTTGAGTTCAGTAACAGTGATCTTGAGAGTAGCGGCTGTCACTCTGTTGGAGAATGGAGGCAGCGTTCGAGGGACTATGGCCTTGGCTACCACTACGCCTCCTCACCCCATTATGTATTTTAACTAACGCTCGGCTAAACTATTCATTTATTTACATGTTTGCTTGTGTAATATTATGTTCACTTGGTATTTTTTTATTTATTTTTGTAAGTTTAATGATTTGGGCAAAATATTCGCATATTCGCAAACAACTACAAGTGGGAATGCGAATGCGAGTACTATTGAAAAGACATGCGAATATTCGGTCCATCACTATAGGCTAGGTAAGGTTAGGTTAGTTTGAGGGTTAGGTGAGATTAGGTTAGTCCCAAGTCAAAAGGTTTCTACGTACAGCTATACAAGACTAAAATAAAACCTTGGAACATGCATATACAGTGTACAACAGCCATAAAAGTCGTACTCACATCGCACTCTCCTGTGTCGTACTTTGGCAACGTTAGGCGGGAGACCAACTATCAAACGGTTCTCGTCTGAGTTTCTGCGACGACGTTTAATGCCGGAATTTGCGTTTTCCCCGAGCCCGAGAGGTCGCTTGACTCCAAATTTTGTGGGTTCCTGTAGAGAGAGATAGCGAGGATTTAGGGAAAATCTAGGGTTATTATGGGAGGGTGTAGGGAAAATCTAGGGTAATTATAGGCATTAGATGTAATTGTATAGTTAAAAGTCTACTCTAGTCTAGTAGCATTGATGCCTGTTTTTTTTTTTTTTTTTTTTTTTTTTTGAGCCTATAGCACCTGGAGGCTATTTTTTTTTTTTTTCTCCAATCATTCCCTCGCATACCCCAAGACAAGCAACACCTATCCTCATCCACCTGATAACACCACAAGACAAGCAACACCTACCCTCATCCACCTGATAAGACCAAGCAAACCTTCCCTCTTCCACCTGATAACACCACAAGACAAGCAACACCTACCCTCATCCACCTGATAAGACCAAGCAAACCTTCCCTCTTCCACCTGATAACACCACAAGACAAGCAACACCTTTCCTCGTCCACCTGATAACACCACAAGACAAGCAACACCTACCCTCTTCCACCTGATAACACCACAAGACAAGCAACACCTACCCTCTTCCACCTGATAACACCACAAGACAAGCAACACCTACCCTCTTCCACCTGATAACACCACAAGACAAGCAACACCTACCCTCTTCCACCTGATAACACCACAAGACAAGCAACACCTACCCTCTTCCACCTGATAACACAAGACAAGCAACACCTACCCTCTTCCACCTGATAACACCACAAGACAAGCAACACCTACCCTCTTCCACCTGATAACACCACAAGACACGCAACACCTACCCTCTTCCACCTGATAACACCACAAGACAAGCAACACCTACCCTCATCCACCTGATAAGACCAAGCAAACTTACCCTCTTCCACCTGATAACACCACAAGACACGCAACACCTACCCTCTTCCACCTGATAACACCACAAGACAAGCAACACCTACCCTCGTCCACCACTCTAGCAAAGGCTTGGAGGTCCTGGCCAGCTCAGGCTTGTCGTAGCGATGTTGTTCAACCACCGTCCGCACGTCGCGAATCAGAGCTATGGGGTCTGTGATGAGCTCGGGGACGCACTTTTTGCTAGTGGGGAGTGCGTGGAGGTACATGACGATGGCTTTGAGGCCGTGAAGCTCATACTGAGTGAGGTGTAGGTGTTCCTCGGGGGGCAGCGTGAGGCCCTTGAGGTCCACCTTGAGGTCTGTGTCGCCCTTGTTCTGTGAAGGGATAGGGGGGTTAGGTGGGGGAGGATGTGGTACTTGTTTGGCAGGGTGATGTGAGGTGCTATAATTATATATAGGATGTTTATTATATATATATAGGATATCAGGCGCCTAGAATTGAAACGGCACAAGCGCCACTTTGAAAAAACGGAGAAAAACGCGCTTAAAGTTTAATCTAATATGTTCATTTGTTGCTGATTTACTTTGAAAACACTTTAGGTGCATTTTTTTCATTGATAAAAAGTGGCGCTTGAGCCGTTTCATATCTTGATTTTCTTAGATTAAACTTTAAGCGCGTTTTTCTGTGTTTTAAAAGTGGCGCTTGTGTCGTTTCATATCTAGATTTTCTTAGATTAAACTTTAAGCGCGTTTTTCTCAATGTTTTAAAAGTGGCGCTTGTGCCGTTTCATATCTTGATTTTCTTAGATTAAACTTTAAGCGCGTTTTTCTCAATGTTTTAAAAGTGGCGCTTGTGTTGTTTCAATTCTAGGCGCCTGATATGTATTATAGGATGAAGCATGGGTGAAATATGGGTGTGATATGTAATTTCTTCTAATTAAAAAATACAGTAAAACCTCTCGTATCGGACCCTCATTATTCGGACTTTGACATTATTCTTGACCTCCTCTTTTTTTTTTTTTTTTTTCCTTTTTTTTTAGGGGTCGAAATTTTCTAGCTATACGTATATATATATATCACCCCTAGATTTTTTTTTTTTTTTTTTTTTTTTTTTTTTTTTTTTTTTTTACATATCTCCCCATTATTTGGATCCTTGCATTACTCGGACCACTCCTTGGCCCAATTAGTCCGAATATGAGAGGTTTTACTGTATAATTAATTGAGCGGGGGAAGATGTGATGGTCTGGCAGGGTGGTGTGAGGTGTGAGGATGAAGTATCGGTGTATCATTTTTTTTTTCTCTACTTTCTTTTTTTCATTAAACATATGTATACACTCCCTTCCCTTCCTCACAATATCCCTCTCCTCCTCCCCTCTCACATCCCTCTCCCACTCACCACCTCCTCCTCCCCCTCTCCCACTCACCACCACCTCCTCTCCCCTCTCCCACTCACCACCTCCTCCTCCCCTCTCCCACTCACCACCTCCTCCTCCCCCTCTCCCACTCACCACCTCCTCCTCCCCCTCTCCCACTCACCACCTCCCTCCTCCCCTCCCCTCCCACCTCCTCCTCTCCCCTCTCCCACTCACCACCTCCTCCTCCCCCTCTCCCACTCACCACCTCCTCCTCCCCTCTCCTACTCACCCTCCTCCTCCTCCCCTCTCCACTCACCACCTCCTCCTCCCTCTCCCACTCACCACCTCCTCCTCCTCCTCTCCCACTCACCACCTCCTCCTCCCCCTCTCCCACTCACCTCCTGCTCCTCCTCCTCTCCCACTCCCTTCCTCACACCATCCCTCTCCTCCTACCCCTATCCCATTCACCTCCCCCTCTCCTCTCTCCTCCCTCTCAACACACCCTCCCACTCACCTCCTGCTCCTCCTCCTCCTCCTCCTTCATCTTATTATTGTTGTTGGCCTTGAGTCGGGAGGCCACATACTTGGCGTACTTCTCCTGCTCGTCCGGGGGCAGTGTGAGGTGCGTACGGCCCAGCAGCACGTGCACGTAACGCTCCAGCACGTACCACAGCATCTCCGTGAAGAAGGGGTAGCGGAACTTGGACGGAACCTGCAATGAGTGAACCCTGTGAGTGACGACATTTTTTTTTTTACATCACAATTGACTCACCAGGGAAAAAAAAAGCAATGACGGCCATGTGAGTGACTCTTATTTTCATCACAAAGTACAGGGAAGTCCCGTTATACGAGCATTCGGTATACGAGAAATCAATGATAGATCTGAGTAGTAAATTAGGGTCTATTTTCAATATACGAGATCAAAAATCCATTGCTAAGACATTCCAACATTGTGTTTGTTGTGTTTGGTATAGTCTTGTAGGGGTCCCAAGGTTGGGGCCGCACACCTGGCTAATTACCCCTAAAGGTCAGGCCTCACACCTGGCTAATTACCCTTCAGGTCACTCCTTGATTGGGGTGATCTGACTGGGGTCAACCAAAATCCCCCTTTGTCCAGCCCGGGAGTCCTGTATTCAGGCAGTTACCTACCTACCACTACAGTGAGAGGAACACCACTCCTCCTCCGTGTTCCTCTCACTGTAGTGGTTGGTAGGTAACTGCCTGAATACAGAGGAACACCACTCCTCCTCCCTGTGTTCCTCTCACTGTAGTGGTTGGTAGGTAACTGCCTGAATACAGAGGAACACCACTCCTCCTCCGTGTTCCTCTCACTGTAGTGGTTGGTAGGTAACTGCCTGAATACAGAGGAACACCACTCCTCCTCCCTGTGTTCCTCTCACTGTAGTGGTTGGTAGGTAACTGCCTGAATACAGGACTCCCGGGCTGGACAAAGGGGGATTTTGGTTGACCCCAGTCAGATCACCCCAATCAAGGAGTGACCTGAAGGGTAATTAGCCAGGTGTGAGGCCTGACCTTTAGGGGTAATTAGCCAGGTGTGCAGCCCCAACCTTGGGACCCCTACAGTTTATTTTAGCTTGAAAAACATGTCTTTGATGGGGTCCTGGAACCAAACCTATATTTTACCATTAGTTATGTATTTCGCTTTACGAGATTTCGCTTTACGAGTATGCCAGATGGAACCTAACTGCTCGTATCTTCGGGACTTCTCTGCACTGACAAAAAAAGAAGTATAAACTAGGAGTCCTCTTAAAGGGCTTGGAATCCCCCACCATAGTTTTACAAAATAGGTCCCCAAAAGGCTAGCAACGGCCCTGCATAGTTTGGTTGCTTACGTGCGTTGCGTCCTCCACCTGTGCCACCCGCAGCTGTTTCTCAATGCCGAAGCTGTGCAGGAAGTTGCCGCCAAACACCAGCGAGTCCTCCGGGGTGTAAACAGCGTGGATCCAGCCTGGGGTGTAGGCAGGGGTGAGTCATGGCATATAAGAACATAAGAAAGCTACAAGAGACCTACACGTGGTAGTTCCTGAGGCACAGCAACAGTGTTAGGGCAGGAACAAAGATGTAAGCCAGTGCACAAGGGAGTTTTTTGCAGATTTTTCTATACAGGGGTCGAAATATCCTAGCTATATATACACCTAGATTTTTATTTATTATTTATTTAATTTTTTTTTTTTTTTTTTTTTTTAGGGGGTCGAAATTTCCTAGCTATAGCCTACGTATATACTTTTTTTTTTTTTTTTTTTTTTTTTTTTTTTTTTTTTTTTTTTTTTTTTTTTTTTTTTTTTTTTTTTCCCCATATCCTCCCATTATTCGGATCCTTGCATTACTCGAACCACTCCTTGGCCCAATTAGTCCCAATATGAGAGGTTTTACTGTATTCTATTAAATGATATGACTGTCAACGGTGGCATTAGGCATTGAAGAAGTTGAGGCAATGGATAGAGATAGTTGGAAGTGTATCATTGACCGTCTAACCTCATGAGACATTATGGGAGAATCGGACGTTAAACAGGCAGAAGAAAACTGTGTCTATCACTACCCCAAATCCCCACACAAGCTAAATCATAAGGACACTACCAAGCGCCCCTGTCACCGCTACAGCCTCCCTGCCCCTGTCCCTTGCCTCTGTACCTGTGGGGATGAAGAAGGTGTTGTCCTGGCTGAGCTCCACCCGGCCACACTTCACCACCGTGTCCCCGAAGAAGATGTCGCTCTGCTTCCCCGACAACACCCACTGCTCGTACAGCTGCAGGTTGCGTTCCGTGGGGGGGATGAGCCAGAAGATCTGTTGTGGGGGGAGGGAGGGAGTGGGTGAGTGGGTGAGTGGGTGAGTGGGTGAGGGGGGGGGGGGGGGGGGAGGAGAGAGAGGAGAGAGAGAGAGAGAGAGAGAGGAGAGAGAGAAGAGAAGAGGAAGGAGAGAGAGAAGAGAGAGAGAGGAAGAGAAGTGAGAAGGAAGAGAGACTAGAGAAAGAGAGAGAGAGAAGAGGAGAAGAAGAGAGAAGAGAGAGAGAGAGAGAGAGAGAGAGAGAAGACGAGAGAGAAGAGGAACGAGAAGAGAGAGAGAGAGAGAGTGAGAGAGAGAGGAGAAGAAGAGATGAGAGAGAAGAGAGAGAGAAAGAAGAGAGAGAAGAAGAGCGAGAGCGAGAAGAGAGAGAGAGACGAGAGAGGAGAGAGAGGAGGGGAGAGAGAAGAGAGGAGAGAGGAGAGAGGGAGAGAGAGAGAGAGAGAGATGAGAGAGAGAGAGAGAGGAGAGAGAGAGAGAGAGAGAGAGAAGAGAGAGAGAGAGAGAGAGAGAGAGAGACAGAGGAGAGAGAAACACCACTTTTATACCCCCACCAACCATCAATAAATAAACTCCAGCTCTCAACCCAACACCTAACCTCCACAAATACACCACACACACACACCCACACCCACACCACACACACAACACCCCCCCAAAAACACAACACCCCCGCGGGCCCGCACACACAAACAACACCCCCGCACACACAAACAACACCCCCGCACACACACAACAACACTGCACACACAAACAACACCCCTGCACACACACACAACACTGCACACACACACAACACCTCCCCAAAACCACAACACCCCAGCACACACACACACCACCCCTGCACACACACACAACACCCCCGCACACACAAACAACACTGCACCCACACAACACCACTGCACACACACACAACACTGCACACACACACATCACCCACACAACACACAACACCCCTGCACACACACCTCCTTTCCTCACCCCCATCACCCACACAACCACCCAAAAACACCCCATCACCCACACAACACCCCATCACCCACCCACACAACACACCCACACACAAAACACACACAACAGCCCATCACATACACCCACACACCTTAAAAACACCCACACACACCCCAATAATACCCACACACCCCAATAATACCTACACCCCCCCAATAACACACACACCCCAACAACACCCACACACACCCACCTTCTTCCCCCTCAACACATGATACCACACGGACGTCCCGCCAAAGTCGATGTGGAAATCCGTGTAGCAGCCTCGCACGGACATCAGGCAATACTTCTGCACCTTGGGGTACATCATGTCTTCCAGGACGTTGGTGGCCTCTGTCTGGGCTTCCTTCAGGTGTCTGGGCCACACACGCTCCACCCAGTCTATCTGCCGGACCTGTGGGGGGCAGAGGGGTGGTCAGGTGTGTGGGTGATGGAGGGAAAATGGGAAGGGGGGAATCTGTCAGGGGAGAAAATGTCAGGAAATAATGTCACGGAGGAATAAATGTTCATGGGGAACAATGCACGCACTCCACTCAAACAACACCTCCCCAATGCCCACCACCTCCCCACTCACGCCACACACACCACCCCTGCCACACCACACAAGCACCCCCTCACACACTCACAACACTGCACCACACACCCACTTGCACACACACACAAACTTCACCACAAACCACTCACCCACACACCCACAACACCCCTGCACACACACCTCCTTTCCTCACCACCATCACCCACTACAACACCCAAAACACCCCATCCCCACACATACACCCCCATCAACACCCCCACACAACACACCCACACACAACACAACACAACACCATCACATACACCTACACCACCTTAACAAACTCCCACCACACCCCCAATAATACCCACACACTCCCCAATATACCTCCAACCCCCCATCACACCACATCACCCCCAACAACCCCACACAGCCACCCCCCTTCTTCCCCCTCAACACATGCTTACCCACCTGGACGTCCCCCAAAGTCGATGTGGTAATCCGTGTAGCACGCCTCGCACGGACATCAGCAATACTTCTGCACCTTGGGGTACATCATGTCTTCCAGGACGTTGGTGGCCCTGTCTGGGCTTCCTTCAGGTGTCGGCCAAACACCTCCACCCACTCCCCTATTCTGCCGAACACTTGGGGCAGAGGGGTGGTCAGGTGTGTGGGTGATGAGGGAAAATGGGAAGGGGAATCTGTCAGGGAGACAAATGTCCAGGAAATAATGTCACGGAGGCAAAAAGTCATGGGAAATATGACTGGCACTTCCACTCCAACAGCTCTCCCCAATGCCTCACCACCTTCTCTCCTCTTCACGTGCCCAAACCACCTCCATCGCCTTACTCTCACCTGGCACTTCCACTCCAACAGCTCTCCCCAATGCCTCACCACCTTCTCTCCTCTTCACGTGCCCAAACCACCTCCATCGCCTTACTCTCACCTGGCACTTCCACTCCAACAACTCTCCCCAATGCCTCACCACTTTCTCTCCTCTTCACGTACCCAAACCACCCCCATCGCCTTACTCTCACCTGGCACTTCCACTCCAACAGCTCTCCCCAATGCCTCACCACCTTCTCTCCTCTTCACGTGCCCAAACCACCTCCATCGCCTTACTCTCACCTGGCACTTCCACTCCAACAGCTCTCCCCAATGCCTCACCACCTTCTCTCCTCTTCACGTGCCCAAACCACCTCCATCGCCTTACTCTCACCTGGCACTTCCACTCCAACAGCTCTCCCCAATGCCTCACCACCTTCTCTCCTCTTCACGTGCCCAAACCACCTCCATCGCCTTACTCTCACCTGGCACTTCCACTCCAACAGCTCTCCCCAATGCCTCACCACCTTCTCTCCTCTTCACGTGCCCAAACCACCTCCATCGCCTTACTCTCACCTGGCACTTCCACTCCAACAGCTCTCCCCAATGCCTCACCACCTTCTCTCCTCTTCACGTGCCCAAACCACCTCCATCGCCTTACTCTCACCTGGTACTTCCACTCCAACAACTCTCCCCAATGCCTCACCACCTTCTCTCCTCTTCACGTGCCCAAACCACCTCCATCGCCTTACTCTCACCTGGCACTTCCACTCCAACAGCTCTCCCCAATGCCTCACCACCTTCTCTCCTCTTCACGTGCCCAAACCACCTCCATCGCCTTACTCTCACCTGGCACTTCCACTCCAACAGCTCTCCCCAATGCCTCACCACCTTCTCTCCTCTTCACGTGCCCAAACCACCTCCATCGCCTTACTCTCACCTGGCACTTCCACTCCAACAGCTCTCCCCAATGCCTCACCACCTTCTCTCCTCTTCACGTGCCCAAACCACCTCCATCGCCTTACTCTCACCTGGCACTTCCACTCCAACAGCTCTCCCCAATGCCTCACCACCCTTCTCTCCTCTTCACGTGCCCAAACCACCTCCATCGCCTTACTCTCACCTGGCACTTCCACTCCAACAGCTCTCCGCAATGCCTCACCACCTTCTCTCCTCTTCACGTGCCCAAACCACCTCCATCGCCTTACTCTCACCTGGCACTTCCACTCCAACAGCTCTCCCCAATGCCTCACCACCTTCTCTCCTCTTCACGTGCCCAAACCACCTCCATCGCCTTACTCTCACCTGGCACTTCCACTCCAACAGCTCTCCCCAATGCCTCACCACCTTCTCTCCTCTTCACGTGCCCAAACCACCTCCATCGCCTTACTCTCACCTGGCACTTCCACTCCAACAGCTCTCCCCAATGCCTCACCCCTTCTCTCCTCTTCACGTGCCCAAACCACCTCCATCGCCTTACTCTCACCTGGCACTTCCACTCCAACAGCTCTCCCCAATGCCTCACCCCTTCTCTCCTCTTCACGTGCCCAAACCACCTCCATCGCCTTACTCTCACCTGGCACTTCCACTCCAACAGCTCTCCCCAATGCCTCACCACCTTCTCTCCTCTTCACGTGCCCAAACCACCTCCATCGCCTTAAGCCTGGGCCCCACTATGAGATTCGGGTCCACGTCAAGTCGTCAACCCAAGAGAAAATTGCCTGACACTGGTTGACATGGGAATTTTTTCGAGTTGACTCACATTAGCCTGATCGCCACGTCAGCAACGTCAGACAAAGACAGCCACGTCATGGCCACGACACTTGTCCAGGGTAACTGACATGGGCTGACGCAACAATAAAAAATATATTTGAATCACTCCAGGTCAGGAACGAGGCCTCGTCAGCCTGCACTAACCCGTGTTACCATGAAAGTCAGGACCACGTTAGCCCCTTCACACCCACATCTTTCCTTGGCTATATAAAATGGTCTGTTGTTAGCCATAAAACTATGAAAACTAACTTAATATACCAAATTAGTTAGTGGACAAGGATACTAAACAGGTCATAGCTATTAAATATTGCTTATACAGTAAAGCCTCTGTATTCGGACCCTCATTATTCAGGACTTTGACATTATTCGGACCTTCTCCTTTTTTTTTTTTTTTTTTTTTTAGGGGTCGAAATTTCCTAGCTACATATATACGCCTAAAACTTTTTATTTTTTTTTTTTTTTTTTTTAGGGGTCGAAATTTCCTAGCTACATACATACATTAAACACCTAGATATTTTTTTTTTTTTTTTTTACATATCCCCCCATATATAATCCCCCCATTATTCGGATCCTTGCATTACCCGGACCACTCCTTGGCCCAATTAGTCCGAATATGAGAGGTTTTACTGTATTCACTAAAAATCGTCTAATAGCACCCAAATTACTATGGAAATTACGTTCTGGGCCTCAAGGGGTTAAGTCGTGTTTTTCCCTCGTCAAGCCGCATCAGCATAACGTGGGTTCACATGGCCCCGTAACCTCATAGTGGGAGCCGGGCTTTACCCTCACCACTGTACTCCACTCCTACGATCCACATCTTCCCACACACTCCCATCCATCCACCCGACTCAAGTAAGGATTTGTACCCATCATCTTGCTGTTTAGATTTTTCCACCTTCCTAAGACTTAAATCTTTTCAAGAGAGGAGTAATAAGACACCTCCGGAACCTCACATGGGAAGGGATGAAAGGTGGATGTAGGTAGTGTTAAGTAACAGGAACTACCACGTGTAGGTCTCACAGCCTCTTGTAGCTTCCTTATTTTCTTATGTTCTTATGTTGTAGCTTTTTTATTTTCTTATGTTTTTATGTTGTAGCTTCCTCATGTTCTTATGTTGTAGCTTTCTCATGTTCTTATGTTGTAGCTTCTCATGTTCTTATGTTGTAGCTTCCTCATGTTCTTATGTTGTAGCTTCCTCATGTTCTTATGTTGTAGCTTTCTTATGTTCTTATGTTGTAGCTTCCTTATTTTCTTATGTTGTAGCTTTCTTATTTTCTGATGTTTTTATGTTGTAGCTTCCTCATGTTCTTATGTTGTAGCTTCCTCATGTTCTTATGTTGTAGCTTCTCATGTTCTTATGTTGTAGCTTTCTTATGTTCTTATGTTGTAGCTTCCTTATTTTCTTATGTTCTTATGTTGTAGCTTCCTTATTTTCTTATGTTCTTATGTTGTAGCTTCCTTATGTTTTTATGTTCATATGTTGTAGCTTCCTTATTTTCTTATGTTCACCCCCCCCCCGCAGGCTTACCAGTGGCCCCCCCCTCCCCCTACCACAGTTACCCCCTCCCCCTACCACAGTTACCCCCTCCCCCTCCCCTTCCCACTCCCCCCCTTACCACAGTGGGCGCCTGAATGAGTGACTCCAGCTTGGTGTGGGAGAACTCTAAGGAGATGACGTTGAGGAGCTTGTCTTTGTCCTGGCTCTCAAAGTAGCGCTGCCAATCCTTCATGGTCATTTCCACGTTCTTCTGCGTGTTCACATCCATCACATCCAGCATCCGTCGCGACCCTGGTGGTGGAGCAGGCAGGTGAGGTGGGTGCATGGAGGTGGGTGAGAGGAACGAGTGTTTTTTATGAGTGTGTGTAGGATGAGGTGAATGGATGAGGTGGGTGGATGAAGGTGGGTGAGAGTGGAGTAGTGTGATTTGGATGAAGTGGATGGATGCAAGTGTGTTTTTTGGATGAGGTGGATGTATGAAGGTGGGTGAGAGAGGAAAGAGTGTGTTTTTGGATGAGGTGGAGGTGGGTGAGAGATGAAGGAGTGTTTTTTGAAGTGGATGGATGAGGTGTTGTTTTTTA
>JACEEZ010009400.1:35000-72500 GCA_016584305.1 Chionoecetes opilio | reverse complement strand
AATTGTAATCTGTGAAGGGCCAAAGAAGGGCAATTGTAATCTGTGAAGGGCCAAAGAAGGGCAATTGTAATCTGTAAGGGCCAAAGAAGGGCAATTGTAATCTGTAAGGGCCAAAGAAGGAGCAATTGTAATCTGTGAAGGGCCAAAGAGGAGCAATTGTAATCTGTGAAGGGCCAAAGAAGGAGCAATTGTAATCTGTGAAGGGCCAAAAAAGGAGCAATTGTAATCTGTGAAGGGCCAAAGAAGGAGCAATTGTAATCTGTCAAGGCAAGAGAGCATGTATCTGCAAGGCAAAGAGCAATTGTAATCTTAAGGGCCAAAGAAGGCAATTGTAATCTGTGAAGGGCCAAAGAAGGGGCAATTGTAATCTGTGAAGGGCCAAAGAGAAGCGTTATACGTCTTCTGTTCATACTAGTAGTTTTCTGTCTCGTTAAAGTCATGGGGTATGCAAGTTTCACGGCTCGTGATACAAATTGATCAAGGATGTTGATTGATGTTCACAATCACATAGTAGGTTGTAAAATTTGATGTATGTAAGGTATGATTTGTAGTTAGTTAAGATGTTGTAGGTATGTAGAGGGCATGGTAGTAGTGGTGGTGGTAGAAGGGATGGTGGGGGTGATAGTGTTAGTGGTAGAAGGGATGGTGGGGGTGTAGTGTTAGTGGTAGAAGGGATGGTGGGGGTTGTAGTGGTGGTGGTAGAAGGGATGGTGGGGGTGTAGTGGTAGTGGTAGAAGGGATGGTGGGGGTTGTAGTGTTAGTGGTAGAAGGGATGGTGGGGGTGTAGTGGTGGTGGTAGAAGGGATGGTGGGGGTGTAGTGTTAGTGGTAGAAGGGATGGTGGGGGTGGTAGTGTTAGTGGTAGAAGGGATGGTGATGGTAGTAGTGGTGGTGGTAGAAGGGATGGTAGTGGTGGTAGTAGAGGGGATGGCTGAGGTGGTGATGGTAGAATTACAGAATTACTTGAAAATAAAGTCGGTACTGCTTGATTTCAGTCTTTTCATTTAATGTCAGCTGGGATAAGTTGATGTTTTGCAAATACTTCACTCGATTTTCCATAGTCAGAGGGTAATTAAGGAAAACACGATATAACCACACCGTCTACACGCACTGTAAACACGAGAGGGACGAGAGCTGCCTCGGCTGCAGCTCACTGTGTTCACAAGTGGCGCGGCGGCAGCGCAGACATGAATCGTACAGCAAATATGAAAGTAACTTACATTTAGGTCTGGTTTTAATGAAAATTCACTTGGTAACGTATTGAAAATAACATATAATGACTTTTTATTATGATATATTTGTTGGGAGTGTATCAATCCTGCTGTGTCTAAAGGCATCATACACCTGGCAGTGAGTGTCTGGGGGTGCTGCAGCTCTACAGCCCTATGCCACGAGCCACCACTGGTTGTTGTTGTTTGTTTGCTGTCTATGCCTTCGGGCGAAAATAAAATTATCATTATTATTATTATTATATTATTATTATTATTATTATTATTATTATTATTATATATTATTATTATTATTATTATATTATTATTATCTATTGCAAGGTAAGGGTTTATGAGTAGTCTGTACACACTGCTTCAACATTAATGAATCAGAGGTTTACTAAATTGGACGAAAAATAAGTTTCGATGTAATAAAACAAATATGTACTACACTTGACCCTCGATTGAACGGACTTTGGATTGAACGGACTTTGGATTGAACGGACTTTGGATTTAACGGACTTTGGATTTAACGGACTTTGGATTGAACGGACTTTGGATTTAACGGACTTTGGATTTAACGGATCTCAATGTAACGGACTTTGGATTTAACGGATCTCAATTTAACGGACTTTGGATTTAACGGATCTCAATTTAACGGACTTTGGATTTAACGGATCTCAATTTAACGGACTTTGGATTTAACGGATCTCAATTTAACGGACTTTGGATTTAACGGATCTCAATTTAACGGACTTTGGATTTAACGGATCTCAATTTAACGACTTTGGATTTAACGGATCTCAATTTAACGACTTTGGATTTAACGGATCTCAATTTAACGACTTTGGATTTAACGGACTCCATCTGCTACCGGACAAGCGAACCAAACCCTTCAAAAAGTCTGTTGCTAATTTTTTTTTGCTTTTAACATTTGTGCCTATAGCGTGTGTAGGCCTTGGAACTTCTAGGGCTGGTACATGACTTTTTATCAAGAATTTTGCTCTCCTTTCTATTTTCGGTTACAATTTTGATACAGTTAGTAATCAACTTTTTTTTCCTGATATTCTTTTTTTCCTTCATATTTTTAGCTTTTTTGTTTTTATACACCAGATTCTGATGGTAGATGACTTTTTATCAAGAATTTTGCTCTCCTTTCTATTTTCGGTTACAATTTTGATAGTGAGTAATAAACTTTTTTTCTTTCATATTTTTATTTTTGTTTCTATACACCAGATTCTGATGGTACGTAGATGACTTTTTATCAAGAATTTTGTTTTCCTTTCTACTTTCGGTTACAATTTTGATACAGTGAGTAATAAACTTTTTTTTACTGATATTCTTTTTTTCCTTCATATTTTTTGTTTTTTTGTTTTTATACACCAGATTCTGATGGTATGTGACTTTTTATCAAGAATTTTACTCTTTTTCTATTTTCGGTTCTAATTTTGAGACTGAGTAATAAAAAAAAATCCTGATATTCTTTTTTCCTTCATATCTATATATTTTTGTTTCTATACACCAGATTTTGATGGTATATGACTTTTTTTCAATAATTTTGCTCTTCTTTCTATTTTCGGTTCCAATTTTGATACAGTGAGTTAATAAAAAAAAAATCCTGATATTCTTTTTTCCTTCAATTTTTAGCTTTTTTGTTTTTATACGCCAGATTCTGATGGTAGATGACTTTTTTTTCAATAATTTTACTCTTTTTTTCTATTTTCGGTTACAATTTTGATACAGTGAGTAATAAACTTTTTTTACTGATATTCTTTTTTTCCTTCATATTTTTAGTTTTTTTGTTTTTATACGCCAGATTCTGATGGTATGTGATTTTTTTCAAGAATTTTACTTTTTTTTTCTATTTTCGGTTATAATTTTGATACAGTGAGTAATAAACTTTTTTTCCGGATATTCTTTTTTCCTTCAAATTTTTTTTTTTTTTTTTTGTATGCCAGTTCTGATGGTATATGATTTCCATCTCCAGGTCCATTGCTTCTGTACATATATAGGCCTACTCAATTTTATCAATCACCTCTTATTCTTTTTTTTTCATTAATTTGTTGATCTCTCTCTCTCTCTCTCTCTCTCATTATTCGCAGTTTTATCACAAGTTTCCATTTTTCTCAGCGTAATTTTTTCTCCCCTATGTACGTACGCGTTCCATGTGCGTGGGAGGTGCGTGTGTGCGTGTATGTGTGTGCGATTCACCCACGGTCTGATCACGCGCCCGCCTGCTGTTACCCTGCCTAGTAGAGACAAACCTCTGGGTAAAGCTGGGACCTGAAACACCCAATTCCCTTGCTTCCCTTGTAGAGAAGAGTAGAGTAGCAGTTTATACAGTATATAGGAAGCAGTGGCGGAACACGGGGTGTAAAAATGTGGGGCACCACCCTAAGATGGGGGGCACGTGTCCCCCCAGACCCCCCCCCCGCAGTTCCCCCCCTGTCCCCAGTACTCACCAATATTGGTCATGTCCTTCACGAAGCAGGAGTTGAACTCGTGGCTGTGAATCTTCTGGTCGAGGTCAAAGGTGTGGTGACCCTCGATCTCCTCATCGCCCAGAGCCCAGTCATCGCTGTACAGCTTACGCTCCTTCCTCTTCCTCTGTGGGATAATAATAATAATAAATAATGACAGCAAAAAACAAAACCAAACAAAATAAAAATAAATAAATAAATAAATAAATAAATAAATAAAAAAAATAAAAAAAATAAAAAAATAATAATAATAATCCTGTCAAAATAATAACGATATCGAAAATGATGATGATAATGATATGCGGTATGGAAGGGGACCGTGAGGGGGTGATGGGGGGAAGGTAAAGATGGGGGCGTACGCTATGCTACGCGTGGCCTCGGTGCTCATCTCCGTAGCATTAGCCCTTGAGCCTGTGGTGTGTGAGAACCCGCTACCCCGGGACACAGGGCTAGTGTGACATCCGGGTTACTAGTTACCTTCCCCAGGTTTCTCCAGGTACCCATTTATCAACCCCGAAAGGGAGGATGAACAGCTTTTAGGCTGGCCGCCGACTTGTCCTGGCCCGGATTCGAACCAGGGCCCGCAGATTCGTAGTTAGGCACGGTAGCCACTACACCACGGAGGCGATATTCAGGGAGAGGGGATAAAATGGTTGTAGGGATAGGATGAAGAGGATTAAAGATAGGATAGGATAGGATAGGATAGGATAGGATAGGATAGGATAGGGAGGGGAGGGAGGGAAGGGAAGGGAAGGGAAGGGAAGGGAAGGGGGAAGGGAAGGGAAAGGAAGGAAAGGAAAGGAAGGAAGGAAGGGAATGCAAGGGAAGGGAAGGCAAGGGAAGGGAAGGGAAGGGAAGGGAAGGGATAAGATACAAGATAGGATACGATAGGATAGGACACATTAGGATAGGATGTGGAAATGAATAGGATGGTAAAGAGGATTGAAATCATTGAATGGTGTGGATCAAATCTTGTATGCGAAAAGGAAAAAGGAACTAACGCAAGGAAGAAGGGAAGGAAAGAAGGGAAGAGGGAAGGAGAGAGAAAGAACAAGAAAGGAACGATAGGAAGGACACATTAGGAAGGAGAGAAAGAATAGAGGAAGAGGAGAAAGATGAAGGGAGGATCAACTTTTATGGAAAGAGAGAAGAGGAGACTAAGAGAGAGAGGAAGAAACGAGAGAGAGAGAGAGAGAGAGAGAGAGAGAGAGAGAGAGAGAGAGAGAGGAGAGGAATAGAGAGAGAGAGAGAGAGAGAGAGAGAGAGAGAGAGAGAGAGAGAGAGAGAGAGAGAAGAGAGAGAGAGAGAGACTGCACTGAGCTATACACACTTATGAGAGAGAGAGAGAGAGAGAGAGAGAGAGAGAGAGAGAGAGAGAGAGAGAGAGAGGAGAGAGAGAGAGAGAGAAGAGAGAGAGAGAGAGAGACTGCACTGAGCTATACACACTTATGAAGAGAGAGAGAGAGAGAGAGAAGAGAAGAGAGAGAGAGAGAAAAGACGCATGAGATACACACTATGAGAGAGGAGAGAGAGAGAGATAAGAGAAGAAGGAGAGAGAGAGAGAGAGAGAGAGAGGATACACAGAGAGAGAGAGAGAGAGGAGAGAGAGAGAGAGAGAGAGAGAGAGAGAGAGAGAGAGAGAGAGAGAGAAGAGAGAGAGATGCACTGAACTATACACACGTAAGAAAACTCGCAACACCCTATGAATTAAGGAATAAATAAAATAAATATTCATACAGGCACTACCACGTGTAGGTCTCACGGCCTCTTGTAGCTTCCTTATTGATTTCCTTATGTTCTTATGACACTGTACACTTCACAATTCACAGCGATAAACATGTCAAACGGTTTCCATGATAACGGAGAGAAGGGAGGGAGGAGATCGAGGTGGTGTGTGTGTGTGTGTGTGTGTGTGTGTGTGTGTGTGTGTGTGTGTGTGTGTGTGTGTGTGTGTGTGTGTGTGTGTGTGTGTGTAATTACGTAGTTGTATTTTACAGGGCCTGAGCTACACTCGTATGGCCCCGTCTCCATATATCTACCTTTTTATCATTCATCCTTAGTGCTTAGTGTTGGGGGAAGCCACCACCCCGGGAGAGCAGGTCACCAAGCCCCGGCTAACACCCGGCACCCATTCACTGCTGGGTGGACAGGGGCTCGGGTTTTTGGGAGACCGCCCATCTTTCTCCGCTCCGCCCGGGGATCGAACCAACCCGGGATTTCTCGATGTGAACCGTGTGGTGTGTGTGTGTGACAACTTACGAAGTAGGGGAGAGTGGGGCAGGCTGCATCGAGGGTAGGTTGCATCATTGCCTCTAACTCGCATGTTATCACACGTACATCGTCTTAATACTACTACTACTACTACTACTACTATAAACTACTACTACTACAACTACAACAATAATAATAATAATAATAAAAAAAGTTAATGCGAGTTAGAGGCAATGATGCAACCTACCTACCCTCGATGCAACCTGCCCCGCTCTCCCCTAACAGACAAATAGCAAGA
Source organism: Chionoecetes opilio (assembly GCA_016584305.1). NCBI lineage: Eukaryota > Metazoa > Arthropoda > Malacostraca > Decapoda > Majidae > Chionoecetes > Chionoecetes opilio. The sequence continues at coordinate 66,304 of JACEEZ010009400.1, read as the reverse complement.
GATTGAATAGAAGAATGAGAGATAAAGAGGAAAAGGAAATGGGAGAAACAAAGGAGGGAGGGCGGGAGGGAGGTGAAGGAGCTACGTATCAAAAACCAAATATAAATCTGTCTCTGCCTTCATTTCAGATTTTCATAATTTTCACCAACGCTTATCAAGAAAATGTGAGAAAACAGATTGAGTAGAATAATACATACGGTGAATTGAGTAGAGACTTGGATATTCGGTTGAAGGAGTAAAAGGCGAATATCAGAAACCATATGATAAGCAATGCCTTAGTAAACAGGTACATACTATAGGTAAAACAAGTCTTGGTGCCTAGGGGTCCGATGACTACTGTAAACATTCGGTCAAAAGCTGATGATATATATGGGAGGGTTTTCATTTTCTCGTTCCGTAGTGCCAGAATGTTTCACGCATATAGTCCACCGAGACTTATTTTACCCATAGTACAGTACAGCAGCCTTTGAATATCTAATAAAAGTAAATAGAAATATTGTTCATGGTAAAAAAAAGATTCAATTACTGTCAAAATTTGATATAGAATCTTACGCATCGCAAAAAAAATTATCGAAAATCTAATAAAAGTAAATAGAAATATTGTTCATGGTAAAAAAAGATACAATTACTATGTCAAAATTTATATATAATCTTACACATCGTAAATTTTTTATTAGTACAAAAATTCGACATGATAGACCTACTTTAATGTACATAGTTTTATCCATAGTTCTGTTTTCCTTTCATTATACCATTTTCCTGTATTCATATAATCATAGGTTTTAAGTTATGTTCCAGTTGTTTTTTCTGATCATCATTTTCGTTAGTATCGTTCTCCTGTCTCTGCATATCATCGTTGACAATTCCCTATTTGTTTTTCTTAATGTTCACATCAAAAGGGACTAAGATAAGATTTTCATCCTATCTAGACACTTTGCAAGTACCAACTACAAGGTTATTGACTATACAAAGCGCCGCCACGTCAGCACGAACTAGGCGGACTCGAACCGCTGACCGAATGCACAGGGACGCTGCACATTGCGAACTCACGTCTCTACCAGCCTTGCCACCCTGACGGGCTCAAAAGGGACTGGCTAAGGACGAAAAAAAGGCAACAAAAACCCCTGTGAATGGCAGTCCCATAAAGCAGGCGGTGCTAAGAGCCTACAAAGGGGGGGGAGGGGGTCAATTCAGTTCGGGAGATGTCTTGCTACTCCTCTCAAAATACCTAATTAATGTCGAAGATAAGACTTAGTGGAAAAATAGAAACGAAGAAAGTTCTTGAGTTAACCTAAAGAGACGAAACAGTAAACTCTATTTGTTTAACTGGTTAACTCTTGCATTAGGAAGATGGACAGAATAGGGATGATAATGAGTATGTAGACAGTTTTGTGCAGCGAGGCCGCGGGAGGGGTGAGGCATGCAGTTAGCAAGTTCAGAAGAGCAGTGAGCATGATACGAATCTTTACCGAGGCATGCACAGTATTTATATGACGTACCAGTCTTCAGTGGCACATACGAATCAGTAGAGATGCTAAAATTCGTAATATATAGCGCCTGGCGACATTAGTGCAGTGGTAACTATAGGTAACTATAGTGTTGTTGACGGTAGAAACGTAGATTATAGGCGTTTTCTGCGGGGGATTTTTGGTTGCAATCGGAACATTTTCGGTTGCAAACGGTCACAACAACAACAACAAATGATTGAGGGTCGGGCCAATCATCTTCCCTGGATGGTTGAACAGGGATCGAAATTTGAGCAACCGAAAATTTTCCGGTTGCAATCAGGATCCCCGCAGAAAACGCCTTAAGATTTGTTTTGTCGCCCCTGCCATGTCTCGCTTACTGCCTTATGAAAGACTAATCTTTTGTCATACAAGTCTTTACTGACCTTCAACATTCTTGGCAAGCTGTTACTTTGGTCAAAATCACGGACAAAAATGATATAATAAGAACAAATAGGCGCAACTCCGACTTCGCCATTATCAGTCCAGAGCCCGCGAGCCATGCCCCCTAGCTCTCCCTCACGTACAGCAGCCAGGCTAGGTTAGGTTAAGGGGGGCGTCCCACGAATATTTCCGAGAAACTATCAAAATATTCGAAAAAATGATCATGCCTATAGTCTATTTTTTTTATTATGGTCAAAATGCAGTAAGGAAGCCACGCCCCCTGCCTGCCCTTCTATTCTACGGGGCAGCTGATTGGTGCATTCCTCGTATCATCACTACCCATCACAATATCTTCACTACTTAACAGCGCGTGACCACTGGACAGAGCAATCTTCACTACAGAGGGTGACAAAATAAAAAATCCCTCTGTAGTGAAGATTGCTCTGTCCAGTGGTCACGCGTTGTTAAGTAGTGAAGATATTGTGATTGGTAGTGATGATACGAGGAATGCACCAATCAGCTGCCTCGAAGAATAGAAGGGGAGGCAGGGGGCGTGGCTTCCTTACTGCATTTTGACCATAATAAATAAAATAGACTATAGTTGAACACTTGGGCAAGCTTGTGACAAAGTATTATAAGGAAAGAAAACAAATTGAAAGAGTTATGGCTGATTTTCATACTTACAAATGTAGAGGAGTGATTGTGTTATCGAGTGGTATAAAGCAAATAGACATAGGATCATTTATGAGGAAGGAGATAGAAATTAAAGTTTGCAAAAAAACGTCAAAATTTAATACAAAAATATCCATGTAAACAAAGTCAGAATCCTGTCGTCTTCAAACTTGGCCCGGAATACTGCATAATAATGGAGTTTATCGTGTAAAAATCTCAGGGGGATCGGAGCCATATTTCAAGTTTCACTGAACGCCCCCCTTAAGGTTAGGTTTAGTTAAGAGTAAAGCTAAACTAAACCTAACCTTAACCTTAACCTAACCTACCCTGGCTGCTGTCCGTGGCGGAGGGCTGGGAGAGGCGCCCGTCCCGCGGTCTGGACTGCGGGACGGTAGGCGACGGTAGAGTTGCACCTATGTATTCTTATTAATAATTTTTGTCCGTGATTCAGACCAAAGTAACAGCTTGCCAAGAGGTTTGAAGGTCAGTAACAGACTTCTATGACAAAAGATTAGTCCGTCATAAGGTAGTAAGCGAGATATGGCAGGGGCGATAAAATAAATCTTAACCGAAACGTAATATAGAATGGCATTTAGAAACTCAATCTGACCTTACCTGATAAAATGACCTAAGCAGACATCTCCCTCCCCCCCCCAAGAATAACTAACCTAACATCACCTACTAACCTAAACAAACCCCCCCCCCGCCACCTAACCTCACGTAGCTAACCTAACTTACCCACTACATCTCCTCCTAAATAAGCAAATCGATTATTTAGAAGCACCTAAACCACCTCCTGTCAATACGATGCAATACCCTATCACAAGGAAACACGTGTAATGAATACGATGCAATACCACAGCACAAGGAAACACGTGTAATGAATACGATGCAATACCACAGCACAAGGAAACACGTGTAATGAATACGATGCAATACCACAGCACAAGGAAACACGTGTAATGAATACGATGCAATACCACAGCACAAGGAAACACGTGTAATGAATACGATGCAATACCACAGCACAAGGAAACACCTGTAATGAATACGATGCAATACCACAGCACAAGGAAACACGTGTAATGAATACGATGCAATACCACAGCACAAGGAAACACCTGTAATGAATACGATGCAATACCACAGCACAAGGAAACACCTGTAATGAATACGATGCAATACCACAGCACAAGGAAACACGTGTAATAAATACGATGCAATACCACAGCACAAGGAAACACGTGTAATGATGCATTTATATGTCGCATCGTCATGGCAACGTTGCTAGAAAGTCGCTACATGTCGTATTTTTGTAGGTGTAATTAAACTTAAAATAATAACTCATCACATTCAACTCAGAATCTTTTACGTTTGTACCTAAACACTTACCGTCAATAACACTATAGTCGCCACTGCACTTAAGTCGCCAGGCGCCATATATTACGAATTTTAGCATCACTACAGATTTGTAATTTTGTATGTGCTTCTGTAAGAGACATGCACAGTAGTTTATATTATGTACTACCTATCTTTCGTGGTACATACAAATCTGTAGTGATGCTAAAATTCGTAATATATATGGCGCCTGGGACATTAGTGCAGTGGCGACTCTAAGTGTTGTTAACGGTACATTATTCTGGAGTCAATCATCGTATTTCTTGGTCTGATTACAGGGGGGTCTACTCTATAGCATTAGCGTCGCATATTTGAAGTATGAAAATCACCCCGGTAAGAAAGTCGGGTTAGGTTGTATCATAGACCACGGTATACAGTGGTCTATGGTTGTATCATAGACCACGGTATACAGTGGTCTATGGTTGTATTATAGACCACGGTATACAGTGGTCTATGGTTGTATCACAGACCACGGTATACAGTGGTCTATGGTTGTATCATAGACCACGGTATACAGTGGTCTATGGTTGTATATATAACCCTTGCAGGAGGCCTATTCCCGTCTTTGGAACAGTATGTCGCGTTTACTCTTGAACACGTCAGGTTAAGTTACATTTGGTTACGGTTAGGTTAGTTCAGATTTCCAGGATGTGAACTGGTAGCTTCGTGTGGGAATCCCATGAGGGAATTTTCGAGAAAATCCTATGTTTAGTTTCGGAGCTACAGCCAAGCGTCTTCACTCGGAAACCACATAGCTACTCCCATAGAGTTGGGGAATATGCTTGCGGCGGGGGAGGTCCAAGGGGTACGCAGCCCCCCGTGGATAGGAGGTTAGGGCAGGAGGAACCCTGGCAGGGGGGGGGGGGGGCGTGCAGGGGTAGTGAATGGCCCGAGAGCAGCGCGGCATTGGCAACGGTGCATGAGTGGTGGTGGTGGTGGTGGTGGACACGCACGTTGAGACATGATTTGGTCCATTTCTCGAAAACTACACCGATGCGACGGTAATATTATAGAGAAGACCCCCATCAAATAGACCATGAAATATAAAAACGTCCTCTAATATAATGTAAGTGATTAGGGGTAAACACTTCAAATTCACCTGTACAATGTGTCGAGTTAACATATTTCATCCTACGTGATCAACCTACCTTATGAAGATTAGGGTGATAGTTATAGACAGACCAGCGACACTCCACACCCTCATAAACACACGAGAAAAGATCATAGCTGTTTAACAAGAAAATATATCACTACGTATACTAAGCTTACTCCTCTCATAAGCTTACCACTCGACATGTAAGTACCTACACAAATGTCTGCTTAAATGTCGAACTTGAACCCATGATCACGTAGCCTAGCCTACTGTACGCGTAAACTCCTTAAAAACTCATCACTATAAATGTATCTAGATTAGACACATAGAGAGACAGGTGTTAGGAAGGGTAAAAGGCAAAATTAGGAGTACCTATCGTCAACAACACTACGTATAGTCGCCACTGCACTAATGTCGCCAGGCGCCATAATATTACGAATTTAAGCATCACTAGACTTGTATGTGCCACTAAAGAGGCATGCACAGTAGTTTATATTATGTACCTGTCTTCAGTGGCAGATACAAGTCCGTAGTGATGGTAAAATTCGTAATACATATATGACGCCTGGCGACATTAATACAGTGGCGAATATAGTGTTGTTGACGGTAGTATATTTTCAACTCAAAAGGCTATTTCAAAGATAACTGTTCCCTCAGAAGATGACTTTGCATCGATAACTTACATATTTAGAACTCCTGCTAAACCTAATGTTCCTACTTACTTACTACCTTTCGATTTAATTTCTCTTAACTCGAACCTATTTTTACGTGTGTTATATTACTCCTTCACTATTAGAACCATAACTAATATTTTTGTCACCCTATCTATACTTATATTCGTTATATTTAATACTACTTACGTTCTTACTTACTACCTACTAACTTAACTAACTCGAACCTATTTTGAAGTGTTCTTACTTACTACCTACTAACTTAACTAACTCGAACCTATTTTGAAGTGTTCTTACTAACTACCTACTAACTTAACTAACTCGAACCTATTTTGAAGTGTTCTTACTTACTACCTACTAACTTAACTAACTCGAACCTATTTTGAAGTGTGTTATCTTTCTCCTTCACTCTTAGAACCCTAAATATTACTCTTGTTACCCTACAACTATTACCTTCCTTACTATTACCTTCCTGTTACCCATTTAAATAAAGCAACTTCGATTATCTGGCTTCCCACCCGCCTCTCCTTGCCTACGAAAAAGCAAATTTGCGTTTTCTCTTATGAATGTTACTTGCGTGATAAAAAATAAGTATATATCGTTTACTTAATACTTAGAAGTCGTTTATAAGTGTATAATATTAAGTGACTTGGCGTGTTGGATAAATAGGTGGATTTTTACGTGTATGAGAGCTGGATAGTGATATGCATTTACTTATGTATGAAAATAATCGCTAATTCCTCATATTAAAGACGAAATATAGTTCCTAGTTCCTTTACTATGCAACACAATGATAATAACAATGAAATTAACACCAGGATGACAAAACTAACTCGACTTTGAACTCAATTCACGACTTATTAACTAAAATTCTCGACTAACTTCAAGAATCATACCACCAACCACGTAAAATAACCCCTTCACAAGCTTCCTATGATGACAATAACGATGATGATGTCATTGTAACTTCCGAAATAACAATAATGATGACGCAATGATAACCAAATAAAAAATAATATTACACCTGTTACATAGTTGTGTGAGTATCATCTTTAGTTAGTTTGTTGATTATAGAAGTGATTTTCTTAACAATAAGGAAGGAAATGGGGGAGAGAGAGAGAGAGAGAGAGAGAGTGGTGTGTGTGTGTGTGTGTGGAGAGCGAAAACGAGAGATAGAGCGAGGATGTTGATAATGACAGGAGAGAAGGCAGGAGAGGAGGAGGATTACAGGTGGGTGGGAGGAGAAGGCAAATAGAGAAGAAATGGGAGAGAAAGGGAGAAAGGAAGTCACACAGAGATTGAGAGTCTCAGACAAAGACAATATACCCAAACAAACCCATTTATAACCCTTTCCCCCCTATGCCCTGCCTTCCCAGCCTGCACACACGTACACTAACCCTTCCTGTATCCATGCCACACCTGTAATATCATGTACAGAGGCCACGTACCGTTCTAATTCCAGAAGCAAGAACTGTACCACCGCCCGAAGCCCTTGACGCCATGTTGTGAACTGACTAAATCCTATCAACCTCGGGCGCGTCCTCCTCGCCGGGCCGCCTAACTCTCACGATCCTGATGGTATTTTGACCGTAAAATCCTCAAAAATATGATTTATCGTTATGTGTCTAGTGTTCCTAACTTGGTTTTAGGTAGTTTTCAACCCGGGTATTCATGTTATCCCTGTGCGATCCGGTTTTCTATTGTTTTAAGGGGATTCTAAGGGATTTTGCGTACAGCCTCCTGCCATTTAGCAAAGTAGCTATTGTCACGTACACAAACATTTATTGATCTTTGGCTGAAAAACCATTACTCATCCTCTGTTCTCTTATTCACTACCTTCTCTATGTCACTATAAGCCCTAGTATATAAGGGTGAATGTCTTTCCCTTCGTGTATTGCTTATAGTGGTGGTGTGTTGGGTTAACTACCGAATTGCACCTGGTGACATGCAATTATAATGGTCTTTGTGTTGTTTGTTTTATCATTGTCACTTGTTTGAGGTTCTCGTGTTGCTGTTGGAGGTTCTATGAGGTTCTATGAGGCTTAGTGAGGTTGTATGATGCTTTGTGAGGTTACTGTAAGGTTTTTGCTGAGTGTAGGACGTTTTTCCCAGCTGACATTTTACCCCTGACATATCACATATATTATCCCCTGGACATTTCCCCTCCATACACCCCCCCCCACCCCCCCACTATGTATCTATCATATATAACGAATTTGGCATAACAGTAAAACGAACCTAACCTAACCTAACCTAAACCTATTAACAACAATGGTTTCTGTTAGTTGTTTCGTTATCATGACACTGTGCTATCCAATACACCCAGGGAGGTCGGGGAAATGTTCACAGGGGAAATCTGTCTAGAGGGGAATGTGTCCAGGGGGAAATATGCCCCGTCTCTGGTAGCAAATGTTATAGGATGGCATAGTTTTATTTGGTATTATTTTATGATCTTCAAGTGAGCAATAACTTGTAGATCCTTTCAACTCATTACAGATGATTTCCTTTTTGCGTTTTTCTCAGTTTATTTGATTTTTTTTTTCCTTACATGTTTTTTGGTGATGATGCGCTCCATGGTGTTGGGTTGGTCATCAGCCTGGTTATGGTACTGAGCCAAAATGTTGACTTTTACAGTGATTGGATTCGATGCAGTTATAAATTATTTTGACTGCATGTGTTATTAGAAGGCCTACTGTGAATTGTTATTGATGCAAATTAACACTAACATGCGTTGTCCTGTTGCTACTACTATTACAACTATTACTACTACTACTACTACTACTAATGTTCTACAAATAATAGCAGCAGTAGTAGTAGTAGTAGCAGTAGTGGCAGTGGCGGATTTAGGGGGGTTGGCCTTGTAGGCAGTGGCCTAGGGCCCCGCACCCGCAAGGGCCCCGCACCCGCAAGGGCCCCGCACCCTAAAGGAGAAAAAAATCTTAGATATCGATCGTACTCCTAGTGTGATCTCTGTTTTTAGAGTCGACAACCCTAAGTAGAGGAGAGCAAGGGGACGCCACAGAACACAAGCAACACTACCGATGAGCTCAGAGCAGCTGCTCAGGAGCTTGTTTCTTGCTATCCAAAAGGACTTGGAGAATGGACTGGAGTGGGAGATTGTGCAATTCGCACATCTTTTGAAGTCTGTTTCAACAGATGCAGCAGCAGCATCGGACTGAGAGGGAACTGAAGCTGCAAGGAGTCCCTGAACTAGAAATGTTCTTAACACAAGCATGACATGCTGGAAACATTTCCCTATGTTGACATAGCTCTACGCCTGTATGTATGTGTGACTGTTTGTCACACACTGCACAGGGGAGCGATCATTCTCCAAGCTGAAACGCATGATCTCAGAAATACCCTAATGGTGCACGAGCGTTTGTCCTCGCTGACCCTTTGGAGTGTAGAGCATGACAAACTGAGGCAGCTTGATTTTGCTGATATCATCACAGACCTTGCAAGGCAGAAGGGTCCTTGCAAAGTGTACAATGAAGACATGTTAAATGCAGGTTATTTAGTAATTAACTTTGGTAATTAGTGTTTTTTTTGTTTTTGTATATCATACATTGTAATGTAAATTTTGATGTAGACTAATAAATGAACTATGTGATTGAAGCTCCAAAAATTTAAACACTGTTTTCAATGAAAATTTGAGTGCTGGACCTTAAATTTCTTATTTGCTCGAGCACTGTTACATTCATGTACCGCAATACTCCACAGATTACTACCAACACAATGTAAAATATGGGTGGAAAATTTTTTCAATTGAAGTCATATGAAAGATAGCGGCAGGGCCCGCACACCCTAACCCCGCCCCTGCGTGGTGCTGTGCAGACTGCTGGTGGCCGTGTGTAGGACATACTGGTGCTGTGTGTAGGACATACTGGTGGCCGTGTGTAGGACATACTGGTGCTGTGTGTAGGACATACTGGTGGCCGTGGGTAGGACATACTGGTGCTGAGTGTAGGACATACTGGTGGCCGTGTGTAGGACATACTGGTGCTGTGTGTAGGACATACTGGTGCTGTGAGTAGGACATACTGGTGGCCGTGGGTAGGACATACTGGTGCTGTGTGTGAGGACATACTGGTGGTCGTGTGTAGGACATACTGGTGCTGTGTGTAGGACATACTGGTGCTGTGTGTAGGACATACTGGTGCTGTGTGTAGGACATACTGGTGGCCGTGTGTAGGACATACTGGTGCTGTGTGTAGGACATACTGGTGGCGTGTGTAGGACATACTGGTGCTGTGTGTAGGACATACTGGTGGCCGTGGGTAGGACATACTGGTGCTGTGTGTAGGACATACTGGTGGCCGTGTGTAGGACATACTGGTGCTGTGTGTAGGACATACTGGTGGCCGTGTGTAGGACATACTGGTGCTGTGCAGACTACTGGTGGCCGTGTGTAGGACATACTGGTGCTGTGCAGACTACTGGTGGCCATGTGTAGGACATACTGGTGCTGTGTGTAGGACATACTGGTGGCCGTGTGTAGGATATACTGGTGCTGTGCAGACTACTGGTGGCGTGTGTAGGACATACTGGTGCTGTGTGTAGGACATACTGGTGGCCGTGTGTAGGATATACTGGTGTTGTGCAGACTACTGGTGGGCTTGTGTAGGACATACTGGACAACCCACATGCCTGGCAAGGACTTCTGACGCAGTCGGGGGGGGGGGGGGGGCATCAGGGCAATGGCTCCCCTAAAGGAAAACTCGCGTAGGCTGCCCCACTAAAAAAAAAATAATAATAATAATAAATAAAATAAGCTTTTAATATATTATGTACTGTTTGTTTTCCCATGCTTTTATATCCGGGAACATTTGCATGCACACTACCCATACATGTTAATTTAATTTAATTGTGTAATGCTGATGCACTGGTTCGCTGTAGCCTACTAGCAGATTATTGAATACAATTTGTGCTAAAAGGATATTCTACGTCCAACTATACTATATGATTTTGTACAGCATACGATATCAGAGTTTACAAGGCTATCTGGTTATGCCCCAAAAATACTTTTCTCAAGTTCGGCCCCTGGACAAAATATGACTTTTCAACTACAAACCTGTAAGTAGGTATCGTTATCGTTAGCAAGTGTTGCCAAGATAATGCCAAGAAACTAGACTCAACACCTGGACAAAAAAAGTCATGATATCAGAAAAGTTATTTGTATAAGGGAGAGATAACCATAAGTATCAATTTAAATGCACTGAGTTTTTACACTGAGTAGTTTAGGGTCGCGGTAAGACTACTGAAGCGAGAAGGATGGGTGCACGGGATTGAACTAGATTAGAAATAATAAAAAAATAAAACTTTAGTCACTGTCCCTCACTGAAGGCTTAGGTAGTTACAGGGGAATTGCGGCATGGAGGAGAAATTCAAGGACATTTGTAAAGGTGCATGAAAGATTTCCGTAAAAAAACTGAAAATAAGAAAATGATTGAGCAGAAAATACTTGTGTAGGCATGAGGCACTAGCTGAGCACCTCGGGGCTAGGCATTGGCACTGATCATGTTTGCAGTCTATTATATCAATATACTGTACTGAAAAGAACTAAAAAACAAGCAAATGCTACAGAAAACAGCTATATGGAAATGTTTGCTGATGATGACCTGTTAAGAATGAAGATATTGCTGCAATAAATGACGGCACTTGGATGACTTGAAGGTCTGGAGTAACAAATGGGAAATGGAGTTATTATTTATAGACGATCGCCATGTCATCAGGTGTGGAGAACTGTGATAGAAGACTCCATTGGGTGTACAAGTTAGGTAAAATATATATGTGTGTGTGTGTGTGTGTGTGTTTTCCATCTCGGAGACATCACCTTTAATAGACATATACGGGTCTCCACTCCACCTTTGATGAACTCTTGATTTTTTTTTCAGCCACTCAGAACAAACCTGTGAGGGGGACGGGGGTGGTGGTGATCCTTTCGTTCAGAACCCTCCCTGTGTGTGTCTACGCCCGCGTTCTGGGGAAAGGTCGTAAGGATGCATGTACGTGCCCAAATGCTTGAGTGTCTGACGTGATGACCCGGTAGCTGAGAGCCAATAAGCCCAAAGCCAGGGCCGTTTCTTACTACATGCGAACTACGCGGTTGCACAGGCCCCGAAGCCACCAAGGGGCCCGCCAAGCTGCCATTTTTTTTTTTTTTTTAAAGAATCTAGTCTCTTTTTCCTATTAAAGTGCACCAAGTTTGATACATTTAAATATTAAAGGCGTGCCCCCGGACCATCTTAGAGGGCTTGGAATCCCCCCACTAAAGTGTTACAAAATTGGGCCCCAAACAGCATTTCGCATAGGACCCCCAAAAGCCTAGAAACGGCACTGCAGCCTTTCCTGTATGTGATTCTCCGCTGCTAGTTTCTTATTCATCATTACACTCAATATTTTTTTCTGATTCCTTTAGTACGTTTTTACTTATCTTGTTGACCTAGTACACCCAATGTGGTCTTCTATCATATTTTCCAAACGTGATTAGCGGAGAGCGGGGCAGGTTGCATCGAGGGTAGGTAGGTTGCATCATTGCCTCTAACTCGCATTATTTTTTTTTATTATTATTATTGTTGTAGTTATAGTAGTAGTAGTAGTTTATTGTAGTAGTAGTAGTAGTAGTAGTATTAAGACGATGTACTACGTGTGATAACATGCGAGTTAGAGGCAATGATGCAACCTACCCTCGATGCAACCTGCCCCGCTCTCCCCTACGTGCACGATCGTCAATCATAAACTCCATCTGCCATTTGTTACTCCAGCCATTATAGTCATCCGAGTCCTGTAATATATTGCAGCAAATTTCATGTTGGTTTGTTTACACCCATTTAGTTGGTCAAGCCGTTACGTACGCCAAACTGAGCAATTTGGCCAAAATTGTCCTTCCCCCCCCCCCCCCCCACACCACCAATCACACCCTCCTCAAGCCTTAAATTACCTGGCTGCAAAGTGGTTAGCGTCTCCGAGTGGCGTTCTCGGTGACTCGCGTTCGATCCCCGACGAAAACCAAAATCTTTCTGCACCGTCGAGTGGCCTAAGAACACCCACATGCCCTGCCCATTAACTCTACCTTGGATTGCGAGTGCATCGGAGGACACAGGGGGGCGGCATGAGCCTCTAATCACAGGCGTCACTATAACAATCCTGCCTGCGCCACCACGGGCGAGGGCCAACCATCACAGCCCTCAAGTGAACCTCCAGAGCCTACCATCCCACCCCTGGAAGTTACTGTCTACAGGCGCTATAGGCCAAGATGAAAAAAAACAAAAAAACAGACTTACACAACGAAACAAAGGAAACTTGCGACGGAGGTGGTTCAGAGGTGGAGATACCGACCGGAAGCAGGATGGCGGGTTAATGCCCTCCTGCCCTACTTACACACTCCTCGGGTATCGGGCCACCGAGCGCATAACTTCTGATCTTTCTATAATTTCTGATTGGGGCAAAGCAAACCTTGTTTTGTTCAATGCCTCAAAAACCCAATTTCTTCACCTATCTACTCGATATAACCTACCAGATAACTATCCCCTCTTCTTCAATGACACTCAACTGTCTCCTTCTGCTACAATGAACATTCTTGGACTATCCTTTACTGAAATTCTGAACTGGAAATCTCACATCTCATCTCTTGCTAAAACAGCTTCTAAGAAGTTAGGTGTCATGTGGCGTCTGCGTCCTTTTTTCTCTCCCTCCCAGGTGCTTGCTCTCTACAGGGGCCTTATCCGCCCATGTATGGAGTACGTCTCACATGTTTGGGGAGGATCCACTCATACAGCTCTCCTAAACAGGGTTGAGTCAAAAGCTTTTCGTCTCATCAACTCCCCTCCTCTGACTGACTGTCTTCAATCTTTAAATCACCGCCGCAATGTTGCTTCTCTTGCTATCTTCTACCGTTATTTTCATGCTCACTGCTCTTCTGAACTTGCTAACTGCATGCCTCCCCCCCTCCCGCGGCCTCGCTGCACAAGCCTTTCTACTCATTCTCATCCCTATTCTGTCCAAGAGTTAACCAGTATCTTCACTATTTCATCCCCTTTACTGGTAAACTCTGGAACTCTCTTTCTGTTTCTATTTTTCCTTCTGTCTACGACTTAAATCTTTTCAGGAGAGGAGTGACAAGACACCTCCCGAAATAAATTGGCCCACGTACCCTCCTTTATATATTCTCTTACTGACTTCTTTATAGGGACTGGCAATTAAGCGGGGTTTTAGTTACTTTTTTTTTTTTTACCAGGCCAGTCCTTTATGATGTAAAAAAATAATAATAACAATTCTGATCACATACATGACAAAGTAAGAAATATGTCTGCATTAAATTGTTGTCCAATATAAGAGCGTAGCCTTCACACATGTAGACGAAGAGATGGTACGAAACACCATGACATCATCAATATGAATCACAGTGGCTATGGAGCAGTGGTAGGAAGAAAAACTGGAGAACTAAAGATTGTCAAAGCTGGAGGAAAGTAAGAAATATAATTATGGTGTATAAATGTGTAGCAAAAAAATATAGAAGAAATTTAAAAAAAGAAGTTAAATTGTAAGAGGACATGGCAAGACATAGCAAGAGAAGAGGAGATATGTACGGGTGTGCAAGAAGTACAGCTTTCCAAATAGAGCAACAGATCATTGGAATGCACTACCTACCGTAGATAACAGTAAAGTCGCCAGGACAACTTTTTTTTCTGCTTACAGCCGTGTGGTGGCGTTAATACTTACATTTCTACATCCATGATTTCAGAAGTAGAAGGGGCTATTGGAGAGTCTGTGTCATTTTGTGTCTTCATTTGTGTCATAGTATGGCTATAAATGAACAAATGACAAAAATATCTACAAAGTGGCTACCAACAATAAAGTCGCCATCTAGTGTTTATTTACCGAGTGTCGTACCGCTGTTGTCGTCGCCCGAAAAAAAACCGCGTAGTGAAATTTGAAACCGTCTATACTTGCAGATACAAAGCATAAAACAACGCTGAAACAGGGTAGATTATACAGTCATGATATAAACTACTGTGTATCATCTTCAGTGGCACATAAAAATCAGTAGTAATGCTATAATTCGTAATATATGGCGCCTGGCGACATGATTGCAGGTGGCGACTTTACTGTTATCTACGGTACCTACTATAGAGGAAATCGTGTGTGCAAGCAATATAAATTTGAAAAAAAGTATGACAATTTGATAGTAAAAGACGGGACATTACGAATTTGAATGACTCATATAGATACATAGATAGGTAATTACACACACTAATATACCTTGAGGCAAATACAGTCACATCTACCGTTAATAACACAATAGGCGCCAGTCACTCGCCACTGCTCTAATGTCGCCAGGCACAATATATTACGAATTTTAGCATCATTACAGACTTGTATGTGCCACTTTAGAGACATGCACAGTAGTTTATATTATGTACATACATCACACAACATGTCTTCAGTGGCACGTACAAGTCTGTAGTGATGCTAAAATTCGTAATATATGGCGCCTGGCGACATTAGTGCAGTGGCGAGTGACTGGCGACTATAGTGTTATCTACGGTAGCTCACTGGAATATCACACATTGTCCTTCATTACATGCAATTGAATTATGTAAAATGAAGAGAGAGCGAGAGAGAGAGAGAGAGAGAGAGAGAGAGAGAGAGAGAGAGAGAGAGAGAGAGAGAGAGAGAGAGAGAGAGAGAGAGAAGCGTGCGGTAACAATACGTGGCAGTGAACAATAAAAAGTAGTCAGTAGTAAAAGTAGTAATAGTTGTTATAGACGTATTATAGTAGTAGATAGTTATACACAGATAAGTAATAACATTCAGGTAATCGCCGAATGAGGAATCTTTATCTCTCTCTCGTTTCCGTCTCAAGACCTCCCCTAATAAAATGTAATCCTAATGTTACATCTCCTATTCTTAAAAAGCAAACGATAAATAATTTCTTCACCTTACCATATTATTTATCTTCTTCCTTCTGGGTATCTTCATCTCCTTATCTTCTTTTAGTGTCTTAAGACCAGCACGCACACACACACACACACGGTTACTCAAACTGGAGGAAAGAAGGAAAAGAACACTGTCTTGATTATAACAAAATGAGTGACAGAAAAAAATAGACGTGATGACTTATCTTAAGACCCAAGTTCAAGAGGACACAGCAAGAAATATTACGAGAGATGATAAGGATGTGAAAAAAGATATGCGAGAAACTGGTTCAAAAATAGTGGTAAATGATTGGAATGGACTCAGTCGTCGGGTAGTTAGTGCAGAGTCAATAGGGAGTTTGAATTAAAAGGAGGCTAGACAATTTCATGGATGGGGATGAAAGGTGGATGTAGGTAGTGTTAAGTAACAGGAACTACCACGTGTAGGTCTCACGGCCTCTTGTAGCTTCCTTATGTTCTTCAGTTTCCCAAATAATGCAAAGGATCAATGGAATGCACTGCCAGAGGTGGTGTGTGTGACAGTAGACGTATAAGAACAAAAGAACATAAGGAAGGAAGCTACAAGAGGCCGTGAAACCTACATGTGATAGTTCCTGTTACTTAACACTGCCTACATCCACCTTTCATCCCCATCCATAACACTGTCTAGCCTCCTTTTAAAACTCCCTATTTATTCAGGACTAACTACCTGATGACTAGTCCACTCCAATCATCTACTACCCTAACCGTATATATAGTATTAAAAGAGCCCGTCAGGGTGGCAAGGTTGGTAGAGACGTGAGCTCGCAATGTGCAGCGTCCCTGTGCATTCGGTCAGCGGTTCGAGTCCGCCTAGTTCGTGCTGACGTGGCGGCGCTTTGTATAGTCAATAACCTTGTAGTTGGTACTTGCAGTGTCTAGATAGGATGAAAATCTTATCTTAGTATTAAAAGACGAGACATTTCGAGCTTGACTCAGTCCTGTAAATATCAAAATAGGTAAAAACACATATACTGAAAAATAGGAAAAGTGAAAAGATACCTATAGAAAAAAATAGATAGCTTCCTTTTCCTAATTTTACCTTTTTTACTTTAATTCTATTCTTTGATTCTTATTTTATTTGTTACTTTAATTTTCCACTATTCTTTATTTTCAAGATACCCAGTTGGTCGTATAAGCTTGAAAAATTATACAAGAAAAAGATATAGTAGTAATAGTGTTGTAGGATAATCGATCACCAAAGAAGCATGTATAAAAAAAAAATGCATCTAAGTATAATGATCAGAAGGAACGCAGATAGCTTTTCACTTCATGGATAGATATGATAGATATGGAGACAGAACTACATGAGTATAGATAGCTAAGGCCCTGTACGCTAATAGGTAAATGCACACACACACACACACACACGCACTCAATCAGCTACATACACACACACTCACTCACCAACATACACACATTTAAAGGCATACTCATTATACACACAAACGCATCCACACACACAACACACCTATACACACACACACTCATCTTCTCGTACATACACACACCTAAACACACACACACGCACCTTTAAAACGCAACACACGCACGCACCTTTAAAAACCAAACACACGCACGCACCTTTAAAAACGCAACACACACACACGCACCTTTAAAAACGCAAACACACACACGCACCTTTAAACACAAACACACACACGCATCTTTAAAAACGCAACACACACACACACGCACCTTTAAACACAAACACACACACACACGCACCTTTAAACACAAACACACACACACACACACACCTACACACACACCTAACACCTACACACACACACACACTCATTCACCAGGCCAGGTCAAGAAAAGATCCACCCAAGACTGTGAGTTAGGATTCTTGTAAAAATAATCTATAATACATTATCATATATTATATACATAAAGAATTAGGTGTAACGAATGCAACATATTAGGAAGAAGCCTATACCGTTGATACACATAATACATACAACAGACAAATAGAAACAAGCAATGAGAGTAAACAAATAAGAGAAAAAGAAAAAAAAAACACGAAAAAATGAAGCCGAGACATTCGCCCCTTCTCAAAAAAACAACAGAAAATTAACAAAGGAAACTGATTTTTTTTTCTTCCTTATATGTCTTCCCTTTCATTTCCAGGGTATTTTCATCACTCTCCTCTTGTTCTATAGTTGTTACATACATACAGATAACATTACACTACAATACCGGGTTATTAACAATGATAAATACTGATCAATGGGTTCAAATGAGACTCACGCGAATGTAGAACAGAGAGGAGTAATACTACGAAATTTTGTAGATGGCATTTAGTATCAGGTTTTCTACAGATTGGATGATACACATACACACTAAGACAAATAGAATGTTATGTTAACCCCTTGAGGCCCAGAACGTAATTTCCATTGTAATTTGGGTACCATTAGACGATTTTTAGTGCATATAAACAAATTTTAATAGATATGACCTGTTTAGTATCCTTGTCGACTAACTAATTTGGTATATTCATAAGAAAATAAGGAAGCTACAAGAGGCCGTGAGACCTACACGAGGTAGTTCCTGTATTCAGTTACTTTTTGTAATTTTATGGCTAACAGACGATTTTTTATAGCATAGGAAAGATCTGGGTATGAAGGGGTTATTTCTATAGTTCCTCATCTTCATATATCATTTTAACTATAGTGCCATATTTTCACACATTCTTCATATTGGATGGTAGCCTACAAGAAACTAAGAAAAAAAATTAACTAAAACTCACTACGTAAGAAAAAAAAATCCTGTTATTTCGATATTTTCTCATGTTCATCTTTCTGTTTATCTATGGTGCCATATTTTCGTATATATGTACTTCCTATATCTCAAAATACTAGTCAATGTAGAACTAGAAGGAAAAAATGGGATAATGGACAAATTGAGGAACACTTCTGAAAAAGGAAAGAACTACTATCATCACTGACGAAGGAAATACCAATCATTTTATAATAGAATATCACCTCAAAAATCGATGTGATGTTATGTAATGTATGAATTTAGAAGACGGGTGTTCATAATAACTATCAATTGAACATAAACCCAAATGAAAACAGACTTCAAACCGTATATGCAAAATAAAAACAAATGATATCTCCAAATTTTTAAACAGATCCAACTTGGCAATAATTCACGCAAAGAAAAAAATATCTGATCTTTCATTATCTTTTGCGAGAACAAATCAATAACATTACTTCTATACACCTGTTATGCATAAGTCTTAAACATTTACAGTTTTCAGAATTCATTTTAAACGAAAATCATCCATTCTTCAAAATTACAATAGGAAATGGCGTCCTATTTATTGCATGGAAATAAAAGTTAGAATGAGTCTCTAAATATCATCCTTCTTACTAAGGTATTCAATATCAATGCTGCTGTTTATCTTCTTAATAACTTCATTAAATTTGATATATTAGTGACAGCTATAGTTGTACACTTATTTGGTAATTTCTCTTCCGTTAATCCATTTTCTCTGTAATATTATGAAATTTGTCTTTTTTGTTCAAGTTTGTCTCAAGTAATTCACATATTGATAAATGTTGTACTTAATTTTTTTCAAATTAATTTTTTCACGAACGTCTTCAAGTTTAATACTTCGAGCCAGATTAGCAAAAACCGAGAAACACATTTGTATTATTGAACGAAACAGTTTTCATGCATTCGTGCGGCTGCATGCAATGTGACAAAATAGTACAAATGAAACTTTATTATTTTCTCAGTCTTTCTTAGGACTGCGAACAATGAAGAGAAAATGTGTACTTTTTTCATCTTTTTTTCCTAGTACGAATAACAAATGTTCTAATTCAGTAAAAAGTATGTAAAGTGTATTTTATTGCCTTACAAATTTTTTCATAACAAATTTCTCCTGCCACGTCATCATTATTTTCCATAAGACATTTTTGAACATCTTTCTAAACGTTATTATAATGAACTGTAATGTTAAGAAATGGGTCTTATTTTCAAGTTTGTATTCAAGTTTGTAATTCACGTATTAATAAAATGTTGTACTTCATTATTTTTCCTTCCAAAATTTCATCCTCGCACGTGATCTTTTCAAATTTTGGCATTGACATTTTGGGACATTTTCAAAACGTTATTATAATGAACTAATACTTTGGAGTGAACATGGCACACTAGCGACATTCTCCTCCCTCCTAAATCAAAAGTTCAGGTCGCTTCGTCTCAAAATGTTCTTCAGATTATTCATAAAATGCTAACGTTTCCAAATGTGTTAAATTAATTGTCTTTATTTTTTCCCTCTAAGAAACAAACTGAAGAAGGAGGCTGAGCTGAGGTTAACCCCTTGAGATCCAGAACGTGATTTCCATTGTAATTTGGGTACCATTAGACGATTTTTAGTGACTATAAGCAATGTTTTATAGCTATGACTTGTTTAGTATCCTCGTCCACTAACTAATTTGGTATATTCAGTTACTTTTCGTATTTTTATGGCTAACAATACTCAATTTTTTATAGCAAGGAAAGATCTGGGCGTGAAGAGGTTAATATGATGATAAAATATTACTACCAGGAACGTTTTTCACAAGGTAGAAGAAAACAATGGGGTCGTAAACAAAATTAAATCAACATATAATTTTTAAGAACATAGGATCATAAGAAAATAAGGAAGCTACAAGAGGCTGTGAGACCTATACGTGGTAGTTCCGTCCTACTTTTGTGCCATTTCCACGTCCAAATTTATGCACTAACGACGACAACAAAGACAGGACGCCCACACCAGACCAAAACAGCGGACTCGATAATTAGTTCCTCGCTTTGACGATCGAGATTCATGTTGGTAAGAGGGTCTATATATACTTTCAATATTAATGCTTTTGTTTATCTTTTTAAAAACGTCTTAATCACATTTAATATATTAATGAAAGCTAGATTTTTACACTGATTTGGTGATTTCTCTTCCGTGGTTCAATTCTTGCTGTAATGTTATGAAATGTGTCTTTTTTTCAGGTTAGTCTCACGTACTTCACATATTGACAAAAGGTGTACTTTATTTTCTATCTTACCGAATTTCATCCTCACATGTGTTATATTTTCCCGTTAATTACTAGATCATTAACTAATCAGATGAAAAAAAAAAAGGACATTGAGACGAATGCTAGATAACATGAAGGAAAAAGGGAGGAGGAGGAGGTGACAAATAGAGGAAACTGTGCACATGAAGAAACACACTTATAAATGACAAATGCGAACATGAATAAATCGC
This sequence comes from Chionoecetes opilio, assembly GCA_016584305.1. Classification (NCBI taxonomy): domain Eukaryota; kingdom Metazoa; phylum Arthropoda; class Malacostraca; order Decapoda; family Majidae; genus Chionoecetes; species Chionoecetes opilio. The sequence continues at coordinate 45,374 of JACEEZ010009400.1, read as the reverse complement.
CGCATGGGGTGATAATATTTTCCTCGTGAGTCGTGACATTCAATCACCGAGGCGTCAAGATCAAGGCGAGGTGGCCGAGGGAGGTGGGATCCGCTAACACTAGGCTGATCCGCGCCCTGGCCACCCTCTGTCTGCTGCGTGCGTGCGTTGCGTGCGTGCGTGCGTGCGTGCGTGTGTGTGTGAGGTGACGGCGAATGCAAAAAAAAAAAAAAAATAGTATCGCAAAAAAAAAAAAAAAAAAAAAAAAAAAAAAAAAAAAAAAGGCGAATGCAAAAAAAATAAAATAATAGTAATCGCAAAAAAAAAAGAAAAAAAAAAGAAAAAAAAAGAAGAGAAAGCTGAATGAGTGGTCAAAAAAAAAAGGTATGGTAAAGCTGCCATGTACATCTATAATAGTCAATGAAATGATAACTAAGGATAATAATGAAAAATAATTATGTATCGTACCCTCCCAGCGGATAAGACGAAGGGAACAAACAGCAGCGTAGGAGACGGTCATAAACAGACACACACACGACAGGAATGTGAAAGTGACGCACCACACACTCGATCCCCCTTACGTACAACCTACTGAGAATCCGAAGAAAAAAAAAGTACGAAAAAGTAAATGCGAGAGGTGCGCGCGAATCGACTACCTGCGACCGGCGCCTCTCCTCTCGTTCTAATGAAAGGTTTAATATTTACGTCTACGTCCTACTACCGGCTGCAATCCAACACAGTGAGATTTCCTGCCACCAGATATTGTACTAAGACTCCCCAACCAGGCTCGGCAAGGCATGGCCATCCACCAAGGTAACAAACCATGGCCATCCACCAAGGAAACAAACCATGGCCATCCACCAAGGAAACCAAACATGGCCATCCACCAAGGAAACAAGCCATGGCCATCCACCAAGGAAACACAACATGGCCATCCACCAAGGAAACAAAGCATGGCCATCCACCAAGGTAACAAACCATGGCCATCCACCAAGGTAACAAACCATGACCATCCACCAAGGGAACAAACCATGGCCATCCACCAAGGAAACAAACCATGGCCCATCCACCAAGGGAACAAACCATGGCCATCCACCAAGGTAACAAACCATGGCCATCCACCAAGGTAACAAACCATGGCCATCCACCAAGGAAACACAAAACATGGCCATCCACCAAGGAAACAAAACATGGCCATCCACCAAGGAAACAAAACATGGCCATCCACCGAGGAAAAAAAAAAAAAAAAAAAAAAAAAAAAACATGGCCATCCACCCAGGAAACAAACAATAACATCATCATCATCAGGAAAATAATAATAATAGCAACAATAACAACAATTTTGGATAAGTAAATACAGGAGCTCCCCTACTTATAACCCTATTAGGTTCTTCCTAGGGTATATTCATGAACTCAAAATATATGCAAGTCTATTACTATTTTTGATTCTGAGTACAGTACAAAATATTGGATTTTTTTTAGGGGTACAGTTACATTTATAGCCCAGTACTACTTAACATTGTATTCATCCACTTTTAACCCTTTGAGACCCAGAACGTAATTTCCATTGTAATTTGGGTACCATTAGACGATTTTTAGTGACTATAAGCAATATTTTAAAAGATATGACCTGTTTAGTATTAGTCCACTGTCTAATTTGGTATATTAAGTGACTTTTCGTTATTTTATGGCTAACAACAGATAATTTTATATAGCGAAGGAAAGATCTGGGCGTGAAGGGGTTAAATGGTGTAATTCAATCGTTCTTGCTACAACAATCATCCCTGGCTCCACTCTTTTAGTAATTCTGACACATCATGTTAGGGTGATTCAGTATCCGTGAAAACCACAATCTGTATTTAGACATATTTGGTTGTATGTCTAAAAGATGGACTGTAACTTGAACGTTTGTAAGTAAGGGAGCACCTGTAACTACTAACTACAATATAAACTAAAGTCCAACTTTTTTAACGAGGCAAAAAATCCTGACCCCTTGCTGCTTACAGACTGATATTTGATGCCAGGAGAAGGGAATACTACGCGTCCTCTAAATTTCAGTTGTATTTTATCATAGTTAACCCTATTATCAGGTATACATAGGCATCATTTTAACCATGAGACCTTACGATAGTGGAATTTTTGCCTCGTTAAAAAAAACTAGGCTAGAGTCATGACAAAGTTACATGTCTTTATGAAATTTACTGACTTTTCTTCTTAGATCCATAATTTCTCCTCTTCCCCACATGCATCATAATTTTTTTTCCCTCAAAAGAATATTTGTATCCTTGAACTCAAAATCAGACTTGTCATAATAAATTTAATGTTGTGGTGGCGTGTGAGGAGTCAGGTGCTGGGATGCCACTCCTTGGGATTTTTCACAAGACCTTGGGATTTCGGGCCATGACCTTGGGATATTTTTTGTCTATCTTGGGATTTTTTCGGGGGATTATTCAAGTGTTTCTGCAATAGTTTATCTCAAGGTAAGCATGGTGTACCGTATTTAGGGTTCAGTTTCAATGGTTTTTCTACAGATCTTGGGATATTTTTGTGTATCTTGGGATTTTTTGGGGGGATTATTCAAGTATTTCTCCAATAGTTTATCTCAAGGTAAGCATGTGTACCGTATTTAGGGTTCAGTTTCAATGGTTTTTCTATAGACCTTGGGATATTTTTGTGTATCTTGGGATTTTTTGGGGGATTATTCAAGTATTTCTGCAATAGTTTATCTCAAGGTGAGCGTGAAGTCCGTTATATCGAGGTTCGAGTGTACTTGCATGTGTTTACTGTGACTCTTAGCATGTTCCACTGGATACTCTTTACCGTCAAAACTGTGAAGAACATAAAACTCCACAACAGATAAACATAACATCCTTGATTGAGTGTCCTGTAATGCTTGAAAAAACATGCAAAGTTGTTGACATCCACGACTTCATTGTTTTTGAATTGCAGAATAACATTTACATTAAGTCTCCGTCTACAGATTGGAAGAAAGGAAGAGGAGTTATACATAACATGAATAAAAGGTTGTTTCCCTTCCCCTGCCATGCGATGCGAAACTAAATCATTCAATCATAAACCTGAGATATCAACCCTTGCCTGGCTGCCTCGGGGACTCAGCCAGCCCACTCAAAACATAGCAAAAAAAAAGTTTAGGCCATCAACTGCCAGATACGTCACGGTTCCACAAACACTTATGGCCTCTCTTAGGTTACAGGGAGTTTCGTACCCACGTTTTGTTAGTCGTTTCGTACACCGATTTTGAGTTTTTTCGTACATAATTGGCGTCGTTTCGTAACTCTAGTAGTCAAGTTCAACTCTGAGCTGAGTGTACGAAACGACTTATGGTTTCATATAGACTACGAAACAACTTTTTGGTGTACGAATCTACTGGTGTACGAAACAACTTGCGTACGAACTGACTGCATCCCGTCTGTTAGCACTCTTCCGCACTGTCTCCGTCTCTCGTTATTTTTCTTTTCTCTCACGTAATACTCATTCACACGTCTTCATATAACAGTGGTCAATGAATTCTTGCTCTCTCTTTATTCCTGCTTTTTATTCCTTCCTTCTTGTAGCGCATTACGGCCTTATGTATCTACTTCCTGTTGAGATTTCTTCTTTTCCTTTCTTCCCCCAAAAATTGCTCATAAGAGATATATAACACATAGTCCATATATTCACATTTTTTCAAAGTCAAGCATGAACTTTTCCACACACACTCTAACAATACCTGTTTTTCTGTCTTGAAGAACCCACCCAGCCATAACCAAGCCAGGTTACCCACCAAGCCATTTGTAATCAAGCCATAATCAAGCCACTTCACCAGAAAAAAAGGTAAACAAACAGTGCAAAATACCTTCTCAGTACCTTTCCTTGTGGGTTCTTCCTTGCTTGCTTGCTTGTTATTCCCTCCTAGTTCTCAAGGGTAAGAGAGAACATCTGCCAAAATGAAGGTTCTTTCCCCCTCTCTCTCTCTCTCCTCACAAAATAACTGCACTTGATTTCTCTTGCTGCCGCTTAGGTTTCTTTTCTACGGAAGCTGTAACAATGCGCTGCAAAGTCATAGTCAAACAGCTGCTCAGAAAATGGGATGTGTGACAGGCCATCATGTCTAGTTTCTCACTCACTCACTCACTCTCTCGTCCTCGCCCTGAGTAGCTACTGTGGGTCTTGGCATGAGAGAGAAGCACTGTGGTGTCTGGCCTGCGAGTGGGGAAGTGGGGGCCATGAGACAGGCATTAACATACGGTAACTGTCCTTGCCCATATTACCCTACCCTCTCACCCCTCCACCACCACATGAATAAATAACACGGCTGGACACGGTAATCCTCCCTCACACGGCTCAGAATTAACATAGGAGCTGCAATAGGGCAACTTGAGCAGGGCGGGGGGGGGACGGGAGGTGACACGCTGAGCACAGTCACCAGTCACTCCTGTAGGTTCTGTGTTGCCCCTCTTGGTGTCACTAATGGTTCAAAGACAAGACTCTGTGCCTCCCCTGTGGGTTCCTGGGGCCACTATCTTGCCTGTGCCTTGGTCGCTGCACACTCCACGGCCTCCTGGATGTCCGAGAAGACTGGAATCTGGTCCCTGTTAGCCTGGTCGGTGAGGTAGCTGCGGCCTCGGTTGTAGTCCTTCAGGGCCTGTCTGGATAGCTGGTGGCGGGAGAAGGTCGGAAGGTTAAGTGGGCTAATTTAGATGTGATAAGCTTTGTATATCAATCAATCAATCATTGGGGGCATACGCCGGGGGGCGCGTCGCCTCGCCCCCCCTACGACGCCACTCCCGGGGGTCACCACGCGCGAGTCCCCGTGCAGGCTCCCTTCCCATACTAAGCAGCTCTCGACAAGAAACATCAACTTGCCCCAGCCACGAGCCTTGTGGGCGCCCCCTTGGCCCCCTCCACGCCGGATTGTCTCTTACAGATACAACCCGATGGGACGGATCGTTTTCAGGGTAGCGTGCCACATGCCCATATAGCCCAAGTTGGCGCTGACGGTAATAGCTATGCAGGTAATAGGCCTCAATTCAGTCTCACAGCGCAATCGCTGATTTGACACGTAATCATCCCAGCGATACCCCATGATTCTGCGAAGACACTTATTACCAAAGGCATCGATTCGCCTCTTCAAGTCGCTATTTAGTGTCCATGTCTCACAACCATAGAGTAAGACAGGGATCACAAGCGACTTGAAGATGGATTTTCTCCAGCGTCTCCGTCGAGACAAAACCACGCCTTGACCTCGGGCGCTCCCCAATACACTCCTTGGCAGCCTGTAAAGTTTCACGTTTGAAGGTATCCCACCGTTCTACAGGGTCCTCGAGGGCACCGAGCACATCAAACTGATTTGAGACTGCCACTGCATACTCATGAGCACATGTCAAGTCCTTCAGTTTCTCAAGATGAAACACAGTATGGTTACCTCTTGAGATTCTTCTGGACTTGACATGAAGCTTAAGTGTAGTAACAACAAGTCTGTGATCAGTTGCAAAGAACTCAGCACTCCGGTAAACCCTGCAGTTCTGGAGGATCCTCCTACGAGTACTAACGAGGACGTGGTCGATCTCCTTAGCTACCCCTCCGGCATTACTATACCATGTCCAGCGGTGCAGCTCTGGTCTCTGATACCAAGAACCTGCAATTCTCAACCTTCTGGACCTTGCAAAATTCAGAAGCAGAGAACTGTTGGTGTTTCTGGTACCGGAGCGATGGGGACCAACACACAACTCGTAGCCTTCTCTCACAGTGCCAGTAGTAGCATTGAAGTCGCTCCCTACGTGTATAGAATATTTTGCAAGGGAGTAAAGTACAACTGATGGGAGAGTGCCTGGATTGGTTATAGACTCACCTGCTCGCCATCCACCAGGGAGCTTTCAGTCAGCATCTGCACACACAGCACAACGTTGCAGCCCAGCCCTATGTAGTGACAGGCCTGGGGGAGAAGGAAGAGAAGGGGGTTCATGAGCTGAATTGTGAGGAGATGTCTGTCTGTTTGTCAATCTTCCTCACACACACACAGGAACATAGGAACATAGGAATTGTGAGGAGATGTCTGTCTGTTTGTCAATCTTCCTCACACACACACACACACACACACACACACACACACACACACACACAGGAACATAGGAATTGTGAGGAGATGTCTGTCTGTTTGTCTATCTTCCTCACACACACACACACACACACACACACACACACACACACAGGAACATAGGAACATAGGAATTGTGAGGAGATGTCTGTCTGTCTGTCTATCTTCCTCACACACACACACACACCACACACACACACACACACAGGAACATAGGAACATAGGAATTGTGAGGAGATGTCTGTCTGTCTGTCTATCTTCCTCACACACACACACACACACACACACACACACACACACACACACACACACACACACACACACACAGGAACATAGGAATTACGATATATACATAATGATATTTACTGTACCTACAAATATTTAAGATTTAGTCCTGCATTAGCATACTAGCTGCTTAACATACTTTGCCTACTAGGATTTTTATGCCCCCCCCCCCTTGGACAGACCCTTATGATTAAAAAAAATATATATATATATATGGAAATAAAACATGTTAAAAAAATATACAAAAATGTTAGGTATGTAATAAAAAAATATATATAAAAAAAAAAAGGGAAGGAAGCTATCTATCTATACTCAAGAATGCCATGGCGGCGTATAAAAAGAAAATCAATAAATAAAATAACAAATAAAAAAAACCATTGGCAAAACACCAAATCAAAACTAGGGGAAAAAAAACTTGATTTTGAAAAAAAAAAAAAAAAAAAAAAAAAAAAAAAAACAACAACTCAACAATAGGGTACTCACTGTAAATTTATACATAAAAAAAAAAAAAAAAAAATAAAAAATAATAATAATAATAAAAAAAATTAAAAAAAAGGGTACTCACCAGGGCCATGGCGGACACTCCCCTGGTGGTGTCGGTGATCACAAACAGCAACACCCTCGAGTGCTCCATCAACACCGCCTCCATGGGCAGCAGGCGGCCGGAGCAGGTGGGGGCCGTGGGGTTGAAGTAGGTGAGGCCATGTTTGAGCAGGGTGGGCACGGCCATGTCCTCCCGCCAGGTGACCCGCCGGCCCACACACCCACCCAGGTACACGTCCCGCCCACCACCGCCACCACCCTCACTGCCGCCGCTGCCGATGGGGAGGAGCTGGCTACGGGGAAGTGCCCAGCCTGCGGGAGGAGGGAAGGTTGTTAGGGTGTGAGGGGAGGGTTGTTAGGGTGTGAGGGGAGGGTTGTTAGGGTGTGTTCCTTATTAATGGCTGTCGTGGTTAAGAGGTCATGATAAATGAGATGTGATGAAAAATGAAAAGAATATTGAAGGGATGCAAATGAGGCGTTTGTTAGAGACAGTTTTCCTTATTGATATCTTTCTTGAAGTTGTGAATAAGTTGAGGCAATGAGAAGAAGAGATGAAGCCATGCAGAGAGAGATAAGATAAGATAAGATTTTCATCCTATCTAGACACTTTGCAAGTACCAACTACAAGGTTATTGACTATACAAAGCGCCGCCACGTCAGCACGAACTAGGCGGACTCGAACCGCTGACCGAATGCACAGGAACGCTGCACATTGCAAACTCACGTCTCTACCAACCTTGCCACCCTGACGGGCATGCAGAAGAGAGGAGAGGAGAGCGAGAGAGAGACGAGAAGAGAGAAGAGAAGGAGAGAGAGAGAGAGAGAGAGAGAGAGAGAGAGAGAGAGAGAGAGAGAGAGAGAGAGAGAGAGAGAGAGAGAGAGAGAGAGAGAGAGAGAGAGAGAGAGAGAGAGAGAGAGAGAGAGAGAGAGAGAGAGAGAGAGAGAGAGAGAGAGAGAGAGAGAGAGAGAGAGAGAAGAGAGAGAGAGAGAGGAGAGAGAGAGAGAGAGAGAGAGAGAGAGAGAGAGAGAGAGAGAGAGAGAGAGAGAGAGGAGAGAGAGAGAGAGAGAGAGAGAGAGAGAGAGAGAGAGAGAGAGAGAAAAAAAAATGAGGCAATGGGTAGTGATGGTTAGAAGTCTTGGGGTTGTGGCTGTGAGAGGTTGAGGCAATGGGTAGTGATGGTTAGAAGTCTTGGGGTTGTGGCTGTGTTTTTAAGATGGCGTAAGATCTTGACCTTGACCTGACCTGACTTTCTTTGTGGTGAAGGGTTCTTTTATTTAGTTTTAGGTTATTTTTGGTTGGTTTAGGTTATTTTAGGTTTATATTTGGTTATTTTAGGTTTATTTTAGGTGTATTTTAGGCTATTTTAGGTTTATTTTAGGTGTATTTTAGGTTATTTAATATATATTTTAGGGTATTTTAGGGTTTTTTAGATTTATTTTAGGGTATTTTAGAAGAGGTTGAGGCAATGGATAGAGTGCTTGGGGGTTTGTGCTGTAGAGGATAGATAGTAGATGGATAATAGTTGGATAAAGATGATAGGTGGATAGAGATAGCCGGAAGGAAGCGTGTCATCGATCGTCTACCCTCATAACACGGGGCAAAATCTGACATTAAACAGAAACTCATAAAATGAACCACAAATTTTTCTCTGGCACTTTCTTCCCAGGTAAAAAACAAAAGCAAGAACAACAACAACAGCAACAAAAGGCGACCGACTCACCGATGACTCGCTGGAGGGAGTGACTCAGGATATCCCACAGGCGCTTGCTCTCCAGGTGGGGGTTCTTAAACTCGGCCACGATGCAACAGAACTCGTCAAACGTGAGCGAGATTTCGTTCACCGGGAGTTCGGTTCCGTCCAGCTCCTGAACGTCTATGCCTGGTGGTGGAAGGTTGATATTAATAAAAATGTCGGTATGTGGATTAAAATAGGGACATGCATCTCTTGTGACTTACTTTCCTACTCATATACAGTAAAACCTCTCGTATTCGGACACTCATTATTCGGACTTTGACATTATTCGGACCTCCTCCTCTTTTTTTTTTTTTTTTTTTTTTTTTTTTTTTTAGGGGTCGAAATTTCCTAGCTATACTATATACATACACCTAGCATTTTTTTTTTTTTTTTTTTTTTTTTAGGGGTCGAAATTTCCTAGCTATACTAATACATACACCTAGCATTTTTTTTTTTTTTTTTTTTTAGGGGTCGAAATTTCCTAGCTATATATATGTACACCTAGATTTTTTTTTTTTTTTTTTTTTTTTTTTTAGTGGTCGAAATTTCCTAGCTATATATATATAAACACGATTTTTTTTTTTTTTTTTTTTTTTTTTTTTTTTACATATCCCCCCATTATTCGGATCCTTGCATTACTCGGACCCCTCCTTGGCCCAATTAGTCCGGATATGAGAGGTTTTACTGTATCCCTAAAAAAATTGTCATTCACTCTTATTTGACATTCTAATCAACACTGATACACAGACAGACACACACATACACACACACACACACACACACACACACACAACACACACACACATACGTATCAAAACGACAGGAAAAATAACAGAACTAATGTCAATGTAGCTATAAGAATAGGACTAACTTACGAAGATGTTTAGCTGCAGGCGTGTATTTAGCTAGTTGTGTTTTACAGGGCCTGAGCTACACTGGTGGGGTCCCGTCTCCAAATCTACTACTATCCAGCTTGCCTTTAAAGTCCTGAATACTTCTTGCATTAATCACTTTTGCATCAAGGTTATTCCAGGCTTCTAGGCTTCTATACGGGAAGCTGTATTTTTTTATGTCCCTCTTGCATGTTGTCCTTTTCAATGTCTTCTCATGACCTCTTGTACTTCTAGCGTCCCACACAAACAGATCTTCTCTATCAATTTTTTCCAGACCCATTGATGCTCTAGACACTGCTATAAAATCTCCCCTTTCTCTTCTTTTCTCAAGTGTTGGGAGTTTTAGTTTTGAAAGTCTTTCCTCATATGGTAAATCTCTCAGGCTTATTTACCTAGTTGTGTTTTACAGGGCCTGAGCTACACTGGTGGGGTCCCGTCTCCGTGGCTACATTGATCCAGTCTTGCCTTCAATTGGTGCATATTAAGTGCCGATATCACCTCATTTAGTCCATTGCAAACTTCTACATTGCTATGAGGGAAGCTGTATTTCTTCATGTTGTTCAGGCATCTCCCTTTTCCTAATTTTTTTGTATGACCTCTTGTGTATCGACCTTCTCTTGTGTATCGACCTTCTCTTGTGTATCGACCTTCTCTTGTGTTTCTGAGTCAGTAGTTTCTCATTGTGTGTGTGTGTGTGTGTGTGTGTGTGTGTGTGTGTGTGTGTGTGTGTGTGTGTGTGTGTGTGTCGCCAGCTAACCTTTTTTGGCAGCTACGATGGCCTGTAGCTCCTCACTGGTCAACTCCTTACTGGTGACCACCTTGTACGCCCCCTGTGCCTGGG
>JACEEZ010009400.1:22500-30000 GCA_016584305.1 Chionoecetes opilio | reverse complement strand
ACAGACACACACACACAATTATACACAGACACAGACACACAGACAGACACAGCCGGGCACTACTTGAAACACCTGCATCAATAGCTAATACAAAACAATGCCATATAAATCAATAAAGTAATTTGTTCATTTCTATTGATCAACTTCAGATTCGTTGTTGTAAATAAATATATACAGATTTGCATTTTTAAAGATACACTGTACATACATCTTCTTTCTGTTTAACGTCATATTTTCCCATAGCGTCTTATGAGGTTAGACGGTCGATGATACGTTTCTAACTATCTCTATCCATTGCCTCAGCCTCTTCAATGCCCAATGCTGCCAGATCCTCTTCAACACACTGCCTTCATGTCTTCCTTGGCCTGCCCGGTGGACGGCGACCTGGCACTTCCACTCCAACAGCTCTCCCCAATGCCTCACAACCTTCTCTCCTCTTCACGTGCCCAAACCACCTCCATCGCCTTACTCTCACCTGGCACTTCCACTCTAACAGCTCTCCCCAATGCCTCACCCCCTTCTCTCCTCTTCACGTGCCCAAACCACCTCCATCGCCTTACTCTCACCTGGCACTTCCACTCCAACAGCTCTCCCCAATGCCTCACCACCTTCTCTCCTCTTCACGTGCCCAAACCACCTCCATCGCCTTACTCTCACCTGGCACTTCCACTCCAACAGCTCTCCCCAATGCCTCACCACCTTCTCTCCTCTTCACGTGCCCAAACCACCTCCATCGCCTTACTCTCACCTGGCACTTCCACTCCAACAGCTCTCCCCAATGCCTCACCCCCTTCTCTCCTCTTCACGTGCCCAAACCACCTCCATCGCCTTACTCTCACCTGGCACTTCCACTCCAACAGCTCTCCCCAATGCCTCACCACCTTCTCTCCTCTTCACGTGCCCAAACCACCTCCATCGCCTTACTCTCACCTGGCACTTCCACTCCAACAGCTCTCCCCAATGCCTCACCCCCTTCTCTCCTCTTCACGTGCCCAAACCACCTCCATCGCCTTACTCTCACCTGGCACTTCCACTCCAACAGCTCTCCCCAATGCCTCACCACCTTCTCTCCTCTTCACGTGCCCAAACCACCTCCATCGCCTTACTCTCACCTGGCACTTCCACTCCAACAGCTCTCCCCAATGCCTCCCCCTTCTCTCCTCTTCACGTGCCCAAACCACCTCCATCGCCTTACTCTCACCTGGCACTTCCACTCCAACAGCTCTCCCCAATGCCTCACCCCCTTCTCTCCTCTTCACGTGCCCAAACCACCTCCATCGCCTTACTCTCACCTGGCACTTCCACTCCAACAGCTCTCCCCAATGCCTCACCACCTTCTCTCCTCTTCACGTGCCCAAACCACCTCCATCGCCTTACTCTCACCTGGCACTTCCACTCCAACAGCTCTCCCAATGCCTCACCACTTCTCTCCTCTTCACGTGCCCAAACCACCTCCATCGCCTTACTCTCACCTGGCACTTCCACTCCAACAGCTCTCCCAATGCCTCACCCCCTTCTCTCCTCTTCACGTGCCCAAACCACCTCCATCGCCTTACTCTCACCTGGCACTTCCACTCCAACAGCTCTCCCCAATGCCTCTTCACGTGCCCAAACCACCTCAATCTCCTTACTCTCACCTGGCACTTCCACTCCAACAGCTCTCCCCAATGCCTCACCACCTTCTCTCCTAACGTGCCCAAACCACCTCCATCGCCTTAACTCTCAGCACTGCACTCACCTCCTCCAACTCCTAATCCAGTACAGCTAATAATAAAATAACCCAGTGCAATAAATAGGTAACTAATAATAATAACAATACAATAAGTACAGTAAATAAGTAACAGACATTAACAAATACCACAGTACAGCTACAACACTCACAGTTCTGATATCGGCTCGTCATTGATGAGTTGCCCGCCCTGAGTAGGAGTCCATCACCACCACAAGCTTGCGTCGGCAGCCCGCCATATACGCCGCTTCGACCATAGACGCCACATTACGGGTGTTTCGGTCCAGCACGATGAACACCACGGAGGCGTTCTGCTTGGCCTGGTACTCGAGTTCTACCAGCGCCTCCTCCCAGTGCGAGACTTGCTGCGGGGGCGGAAAAACAGGTTGATTAAGAAAATTGATTCAGAAAAGGGGTTGATTTCATGTTGTTTTGGAGGTTATGAGAGGCTGGGAAACTTAAAAGGGGTTGATTTCATGTTGTTTTGGAGGTTATAAGAGGCTGGGAAACTTAAAAGGGGTTGATTTCATGTTGTTTTGGGGGTTATAAGAGGCTGGGAAACTTAAAAGGGGTTGATTTCATGTTGTTTTGGAGGTTATAAGAGGCTGGGAAACTTAAAAGGGGTTGATTTCATGTTGTTTTGGGGGTTATAAGAGGCTGGGAAACTTAAAAGGGGTTGATTTCATGTTGTTTTGGGGTTATAAGAGGCTGGGAAACTTAAAAGGGGTTGATTTCATGTTGTTTTGGGGGTTATAAGAGGCTGGGAAACTTAAAAGGGGTTGATTCCATGTTGTTTTGGGGGTTATAAGAGGCTGGGAAACTTAAAAGGGGTTGATTTCATGTTGTTTTGGGGGTTATAAGAGGCAGGGAAACTTAAAAGGGGTTGATTCCATGTTGTTTTGGGGGTTATAAGAGGCTGGGAAACTTAAAAGGGGTTGATTTCATGTTGTTTTGGGGGTTATAAGAGGCTGGGAAACTTAAAAGGGGTTGATTTCATGTTGTTTTGGGGTTATAAGAGGTTGGGAAACGTGTGGAAAATTGAGGAAAGGATGGTATGAGAGAAAATAGGAGAAAGGGTTGATTTTATGTTGAGAGAGAATAGGAGAGAGGAGAAAGGGTTGATTTTATGCTGTTATGGAGGTTATGAGGATGGGAAACTTACAGAAATTATCTACAGAAAATAGTGAAGGAGTGATGCTATGAAGGAGTGAAGGAGTGAAGGATACACTCACCGGGTTATAGAAGGATATGCCCTGGTCCTTCAGCATGGGGATGGCTACCTTCTGTCTCCAGGTGGTGGGGTTGCAGGAGCCCCCCAAGAAGACCTCGTACTTAGGCAAGGACTCTGCAGGACATCACACAAGGACTATTATTATCTATTAGCACATCCTACAAATATCCTATACTCCTAAGACACTGTAGACATGACACAAGGACATATTAACACATCCTACACTCCTAGGACTCTGTAGACATGACACAAGGACCTATTAGCATATCCTACCAACATCCTAGACTCCTAATGATCTCCTAGGACTCTGTAGACATGACACAAGGACCTATTAGCATATCCTACCAACATCCTAGACTCCTAATGATATCCTAGGACTCTGTAGACATGACACAAGGACCTATTAGCATATCCTACCAACATCCTAGACTCCTAATGGCCTCCTAGGACTCTGTAGACATGACGTAAGGACCTATTAGCATATCCTACCAACATCCTATATTCCTAATGATATCCTAGGACTCTGTAGACATGACGTAAGGACCTATTAGCATATCCTACCAACATCCTAGACTCCTAATGATATCCTAGGACTCTGTAGACATGACGTAAGGACCTATTAACACATCCTACCAACATCCTAGACTCCTAATGATATCCTAGGACTCTGTAGACATGACGTAAGGACCTATTAACACATCCTACCAACATCCTAGACTCTTAATGACCTCCTAGGACTCTGTAGACATGACGTAAGGACCTATTAACACATCCTACACTCCTAGGACTCCTAATGATCTCCTAGGACTCTGTAGACATGACACAAGGACCTGTCAGCATATCCTACAAACATCCTACACTCCTGACACTGTAGACATGACACAAGGACATATTAACACATCCTACACTCCTAGGACTCTGTAGACATGACACAAGGACCTGTTAACACATCCTAGACTCCTAATAACCTCCTTATTTTCTTATTATCCACAAAATCAATACAACGTGATATACTTTTTTTCACTGATCGAATACTCACTCGACATTTTCCTCTCAATTCTCTTCTTCTCGCCACATGTTTTCTCGGACAGTTGGGAGAGAAGGGGGGGACGGGGTGTCCTGAGAAGCCAGGAGAAGAGACAAAATATTAACACATTCATTACACCACTGCTAAAAAACCTTAAAAAAAAACACATTTGTCCATATTTCCAACCACTGTACATTTTTATCTCACTGTTAACTGTTAATAAAATGTTCTATTAGTTTCTCAAGTCCCTTATTAGTCTTCACAGGTTACATTTGGTGCTCATAAAAAAAAAAAAAAAAAAAAAAAAAAAAAAAAAAAAAAAATTCCAACCACTGTACATTTTAATCTCACTGTTAACTGTTAATAAAATGTTCTATTAGTTTCTCAAAGTTCTTATTACTCTCCACAGGTTACATTATTTTGGCGCTCATGAAATAAATAGATAAGCTAAAAAACCCTACAATACGTAATTTATCCATATTTCCAACCACTGTTAATTTTTATCTCACTGTTAACTGTTAATAAAATGTTCTATTAGTTCTCAAAGTTCTTATTAGTCTCCACAGGTTACATTTGAGGCTCATTCAATAAAAACACTAAAATAACACAATAACTTCTCCATATTTGAAACCACTTTCATTCATATTCTCACTGTTAACTATTGATACTATTTTCTATTAGTTCCTCAAAGTTCTTATTAGTCTCCACAGGTTACATTTGAGGCTCATTCAATAAAAACACTAAAATAACACAATAACTTCTCCATATTTCTAACCACATTCATTCATATTCTCACTGTTAACGATTGATATTATTTTCTATTAGTTCCTCAAAGTTCTTATTAGTATTAGTCAAAGTTATTATTAGATTTGGTGCTCATAAAAAAAAAAAAAAAAAAAAAAAAAAAAAAAATAATATTTCCCACCACTCTAATGTTAATCTGACTGTTAACTGTTAATAAAATGTTCTATTAGTTCCTCAAAGTTCTTATTAGTGTCCTCAGGTTACATTTGGCGCTCATTAAACACAGCAGAGTTAAGCATGCCTCCCTCAAGGACCTAAAGCGAGCGCCTGTTAGCCAGTTAACGAGATGTTCCGCCCGTCTGTCACATCAGATGTTACGTCACGGTATGCTTGATGTGCCTTGATGTTAATGCCATTTATGTTTTATGTGCCCTGCGTTAATGCCACTCATGCTTACTGAGGGTTAGCTAAGCTTGTCTTGGAAACTTCTTGTAATTTAGGATTTAGTTATCATATTTTTGTACCATATTTAGACTAGTTATCATGTACGTATTCTAGTTATCATATTTTTGTACCATATTTAGACTAGTTATCATATTTTTGTACTATATTTAGACTAGTTATCATATTTTTTGTACCATATTTAGACTAGTTATCATGTACGTATTCTAGTTATCATATTTTAGTACCCTATTTAGACTAGTTATCATGTACGTATTCTAGTTATCATATTTTTGTACCCTATTTAGGCTAGTTATCATGTACGTATTCTAGTTATCATATTTTTGTGCCATATTTAGACTAGTTATCATGTACGTATTCTAGTTATCATATTTTTGTACCCTATTTAGACTAGTTATCATGTACGTATTCTAGTTATCATATTTTTGTACCCTATTTAGGCTAGTTATCATGTACGTATTCTAGTTATCATATTTTTGTGCCATATTTAGACTAGTTATCATGTACGTATTCTAGTTATCATATTTTAGTACCCTATTTAGACTAGTTATCATGTACGTATTCTAGTTATCATATTTTTGTACCCTATTTAGGCTAGTTATCATGTACGTATTCTAGTTATCATATTTTTGTACCCTATTTAGGCTAGTTATCATGTACGTATTCTAGTTATCATATTTTAGTACCCTATTTAGACTAGTTATCATGTACGTATTCTAGTTATCATATTTTTGTACCCTATTTAGACTAGTTATCATGTACGTATTCTAGTTATCATATTTTTGAAGCATATTTAGACTAGTTATCATGTACGTATTCTAGTTATCATATTTTTGAAGCATATTTAGTTATCACGTACATATTTTAGTTATCATATCAAGGCTGTAGTGATGCTAAAATTCGTAATATATTGTGCCTGGCGACATTAGTGCAGTGGCGAGTGACTGGCGACTATAGTGTTATCTACGGTAGATTGTTACGAATATGTTTTTAAAGTGTAGTAGTATTCACCCTCACTACTGAAACTACTATCTTATCAAAAAATTAAAACCCTACACAAACCCTTTTTCCCTAAACTACTTTCCAATTAACTTATTTTCAGACGAGATAACTCCATCACTTATAGATTAACCCCTTGAGACCCAGAACGTATTTTTACCTCCGCCAACGAAGTTGGAGGGGTTATGTTTTCACCCCGATCTGTCTGTCTGTCTGTCTGTTTGTTAGTGTACAGGATTTCTCGAAAAGTTGCGAATAGATTTGGACCAAACTCGGTATACCAAGTCTATTTGGTATAAGGAAGAACTCATTTAATTTTGGATGAAATCTATAGACAACTGTTGCCATGGCAACCAATTGATGAAATATTCGGCTGGAGGTATGCGCTCATACTGAGTGCATATATATATATATATATATATATATATATATATATATATATTATATATATATATACTATATATATATTATATATATATATATATATACGTATATTTGATGAAATATTCGGGCGGAGGTATGCGCTCTACTGAGTCCCCCCCCCTAGTTTCCATTGTAATATGACTACCATTAGACGATTTTTAGTGAATATAAGCACTGTTTTAGAGATATGACCTGTTTAGTATCCTTGTCCACTAACTAATTTGGTATATTCAGTGACTTTTCGTAATTTTATGGCTAACAACAGACTTTTTTATAGCCAAGGAAAGATCTGGGCGTGAAGGGGTTAGTTAAACTGTGCTGTGTAGGACTGCAAAAAACTGAACCTTTTGGATATTAGTCTTAAAGATCTACAATAACGAACGAAAAGATGACAAAACATTTATAAGCAAAATTAATAATAAAAAAGACTAAACCCTTAATTTTTCAGCCCCCCAAAATGTATATACAGTACGTGTCTATAGTCTATTTTTTTAAACAAGCCAAAAAATGCTGCCCCTTGCTGTTTACTGCCAGGAGAAGGGAATACTACGCCTCTTCTTAATTACAGTTGTATTTCATCATAGCTAACCCTATTATCAGGTAAACATAGGCATCATTTTAAGCATGAGACCTTAAGAGAGAATGGAATTTTTGCCTTGTTAAAAAAATAGGCTATGGTTAATGTCATGTTAATATGAGCCCCTTCAAGTTCCAGTTCATCAACATAAACCTGACATCCCTTTTAAAACCTTAGTTACTGTGTTTACAATAGAATCCTGCTCCACCAACTAGAGATAAGCCTTGAATCCCCTAACACAATCACCAGGTTATCTTCAGAGGCTACCGTAGATAACACTATAGTCGCCAGTCACTCGCCACTGCACT
>JACEEZ010009400.1:17500-20000 GCA_016584305.1 Chionoecetes opilio | reverse complement strand
TAGAGGAAAAAGAGGAGGAGGAGGAGGAGGAAGAGGAGGAGGAGGAGGAGGAGGAGGAGGATTAAGAGATTCAGACAGAGAGTTAGATGGGCCATAAATAAGATTTGACTTTAAAAGAGGCTGGAGGAAGGAGCAGGCAAGGGGCTGAGGATTATGCAGGAAAGAAAACTAAAGGGGTCAAGAGAGAGAGAGAGAGAGAGAGAGAGGAAAGAGAGAGGAGAAGAGAAGAGAGGAGAGAGGAGAGAGATAGAGAGAGAGGAGAGAGGAGGAGAGAGAGAGAGAGGAGAGAGAGAGAGAGAGGAGGAGGGAGAGGAGGAAAGAGAGAGAGAACAAAGAAAGCAGGACAGAAAACAGTAAAAAGAGAAAAAGAGAAGAGAAAAAAAAGAGGAGAGAGAGAGAGGAACGAGAGAGGAGAAGGAGAGGAGAGAGGAAAGAGAGAGGAGAGGAGAGGAGAGAGAGAGAGAGAGAGAGAGACCAACAACAAAATCCAGACCTCTCCCAAAAAACGGACCCGAAAAAAACCTTACAACAAAATAGCAAAAAAGTGAAAACCTACCACAAACACACCCAAAAAAGGACTCAAAACCAAAACAACATCACAGATACCACCACCATCACCCCGAAAAATTACTATAAGAAACCCAATAAGGACTCAAAAACATACTAAGAACACAAACAGAGAACCTGCCACAAACACACACACAAAATAACGATGTAAACAAACGCCCCATAAAAGGACTCGTCAACATAAACAACAAACAAAGCGACCACCAATACCACCCATTCGTTGTTGTAGCATTGCTCTTCTTCTTCTTCTTCTTGTGACCTTTTCTGCTTCTTATCGCTTTGTAGGTCGCGTCTGTCAAGCTCGAGGTCGAACTTGACACCTATCTACTTCCTTCTTTGCCACTCTGTAGTTCCGTGGCCAAGAGGCAGAACTGACATCACTGCTCTTCAACTACAACTACCACCACTACCCTTCAACAACAACAACAACAACTACAACCACCACCACTACCCTACCACCACCAATACAACAACAACAACAACCACTACCCCAGACTGACATCACTGCCCTTCAACTACTACAACAACTACAACTACAACAACAACCACCACTACCCCATACAACAAACATGCCCTTCACTATACAACAAAAACAATACATACCTAGACTGACATCACTGCCCTTCAACTACTACAACAACAACAACAACCACCATTACCCCATACAGACATCACTGCCCTTCAACTACTACAACAACAACAACAACCACCACTACCCCATACAGACATCACAACAACAACTACAACAACAACCACTACCCCATACAGACATTACTGCCCTTCAACTACAACAACAACAACAACTGCCACTACCCCAGACAGACATCACTGCCCTTCAACTACTACTACAACAACAACAACAACCACCACTACCCCAGACTGACATCACTGCCCTTCAACTACTACAACAACAACAACAACAACCACTACCCCAGACTGACATCACTGCCCTTCAACTACTACAACAACAACTACAAACTACAACTACAATAACAACCCCGTACTCACTCGTTGTTGTAGCATTGCTGTAGCTCCGTGGCAAAGAGGCAGAATTCCCCCAAGGTCAGGAGATGAGCGGCTGCAGCATCCCCAGACGAACACTCGCGAGCTACCTGAAGCATCTCCTGCACTGAAAGAGCGGGAGAGATATGGAGATCGTTAATATACTAAAGGAAAATTATTACAGGTGTGAAAGCATCTCCTGCACTGAAAGAGCGGGAGAGATATGGAGATCGTTAATACTAAAGGTAAATTATTATACACATACAAAAGGTGAGAGAGGAAAGGGTAGGTAGGTTAAGGTGAGTAGAGTTTTTAATGAGTGTACGAGAGAGAGAGAGAGAGAGAGAGAGAGAGAGAGAGAGAGAGAGAGAGATGAGAGAGAGAGAGAAGAGAGAGGGGAGAGAGAGAAGGAGGAGAGAGAGAGAGGAGAGAGAGAGAGAGAGAGAGGAGGTAGGTAGATATAGAAAGGTAAGTACAGGTTTTTAAAGAGAGAGAGGGAGAGAGAAGAGAGAGAGAGGAGAGAGGAGAGAGAGAGAGAGAGAAGAGAGAGAGACGGAGAGAGAGGAGAGAGAGAGAGAGAGAGAGGAGGTAGGTAAGTACAGATTTTTAAAGTGAGCGAGTGTGAGAAAGAGAGAGAGAGAGAGAGAGAGAGAGAGAGGAGAGAGAGAGAGAGAGAGAGAGAGAGAGAGAGAGAGGGGGAAAGAGAGGGAGAGAAGAGAGAGGAGAAGAGAGAGAGGAGAGAGAGAGGAGAGAGAGAGATTTAAAGAGCAATAGAAAAGTATGTGTGGAGATTTTCAAAAAGCAATAAACATTGAACATCTTATCAATTTAAAAACATTATCTATATATAATTATGTATTGTTTTTTTCCTTAAATAAAATGATAAGAGACGGAATTAAAACATATCTTTAAGGGAACAAAAATAATAATA
>JACEEZ010009400.1:0-5000 GCA_016584305.1 Chionoecetes opilio | reverse complement strand
CTCTCCTCCTTCCTCTCATTTCAGTCCCCCTTTTTTCGTTTTCTCTTTTCCTTCTCTAAAGGGGTACTTTGGGGTATTTGTTCTCGAAACGTTCCAAAAAAAAAATCAAAAAACCCCCCCTTAAAAACAAAAACAAAAAACACAAACCCCAACCCACACAAAGTACCTGTACAACACACCCCCAACCCACCTTCCATCCCCACCACAAATTTCACCCCTTTAAACCCCTAAACCCCAAACTACAAACACTACCATCCGAAAACACACACCCTAAAAACCACCCCATTTTTTTTCTCCCCACCACACACAAAACAACGAGGGGGCCCCCCCTAAACAAAACCCGACCAAATTTCACACACACACACACACACACCACACACACACACACACACACAACACACACACACCACACACACACACCCCAACACAACACATACAAACAACAACAACAAAAATACAACACACAACAACAACACACACACAAAAACACACACACAACAAAACCCCAAACAACATACAACAACAACAACAACAACATAAAAATACAACACAACAACAACAAACACACACAACAACACACACACACACACACACAAATAATAATAATAATAAAAAAAAAATATATAAATGAAATCAAAACTTACCAGTCATATCGGCGGTAGAAAAAGATGGTTGTTGTTGTGTTGTTGTTGTGGTTGTGTTGTGGTTGTGATAGTTGTAGTAGTGGTAGAGAGACCTGGTAGTTGTAGGGTAGACAGTGACACAACGACAGTGCCATTGAGCAAACAACAAACACACACCGCGCAAACAACACATAAACAAACAACTTTAACAACAAACAAACAACTTTAACAATTACAACTTTTTACGAACTTGAAATTTTTTTGACTAAATTTTTCTGTCTTATTTTTTCTCTAAGGAGTGAGAGAGAGAGAGTGTGTGAGTGAGTACGTGTGTTTGTTAAGAGTAATTCCAAGCTACTGTCCCCACTCTTATATATCCTGTACGGCCTCTCTCTCTCTCTCTCTCTTCTCTCTCTCTCTCTCTCTTCTCTCTTCTCTCTCTTCCATCCCTCCTTCCATCCTCTCTCTCTCTCTCTCTCTCTCTCTCTCTCTCTCTCTCTCTCTCTCTCTCTCTCTCCCCCTCCTTCACATCCTGTCTCTCTCTCTCCTCCTACTCCTTGACTAGCATTTTTTTTTCGTTTTCGTTTTTTGTTAAGCTTATGACTGTTTCCCACCCACTCTTTCCAGTTTAAACCAGTCAATGAGCGAAATAGTCTGTCATTTAATCAAACCTTAAAACTAATCAGTCAGTCAGTCAGTCAGTCAGTCAATGAGCGAAAGTCACTTAAGTCAGCCAGTTAATCAAGCCCTAAATCTAATCAGTCAGACTCAAATTGGCCAGTCAGTCGGTCAATGAGCAAAACAGTCAGTTAATTATACCCAAAAACTAATCAGTCAGTCAGTCAATGAGCGAAAGTCAGTCAGTTAATCAAGCCCTAAAACAAATCAGTCAGTCAGTCAGTCAGTCATCCAGTCATCAATTAATCAGGTAAGGTACTTCCCAATCAGTCATCATAATTAAGTCAGTCAAGTAAGTCGTGAGTCAGTCAAAAGTCAGGTAAACAATTGCTAAGTCACGCGTAAAGTGAACTCATGCATATTAAAAAACTTCTTTCGTCGCTTTCCTATCTACTTGTTTTGTTTGTGTGTTTGTTTGTTTGTGTGTGTGTTTGTTTGAGTGTTTGTGTGTGTGTTTGTTTGTGTTTGTCGCTTCTACCTACGCTTTCCTGTGTGGCGAGAGGGAGAGAGGAAGAGAGGGAGAGAGGGACGAAGGAGGGAGGGAGAAGAGAAAGAACGGAAGTAAAGAAGATAACAAGAGAAGAATAGGTAAAGGAGGAGGGAGGAGGAGGAGGAAGGAGGAGGAGGGGGAGGAGGAGGAAGGGAGGAGGAGGAGGAGGAAAGGAAAGGAAAAGAGGAGGAGGAGGAGGGAAAGGAAGAAAAGGAGGAGGAGGAGGGAAGGAGGAGGGAAAGGAAGAGAGAAAGAGAGGAAGGAAGAGAGGAGGAGGGAAGGAAGAAGGAGGAGGGAAGGAAGAGAGGAGGAGGGGGGAAAGGGGGAGGGAGGAGGGAAAAGGGAAAAGAGGAAAGGGGAGGAGGAAAAGGGAAAGGAAAGATTAAAAAAAGAAAGAAAAGAAGGGAAAATGGGAAAAGGGAAAAAAAAAAAAAAGAAAGAAAAGAAAAAGACAGGAGAGAGAGAGAGAGGAGAGAGAGAGAGGAGAGAAGAGAGAGAGAGAGAGGAGAGAGACGAGAGAGAGAGAGAGAGAGGAGAGAGAGATTCTAAGGATGCAACACTTTATAAATGGAAATTTCCCATATACACGCGTGTGTGTGTGTGTGTGTTTGCGTAAATGGTGTGTGTGTGTGTGTGGTGTGTGTGTGTGTGTGTGTGTGTGGTGTTGTGTGTGTGTGGTGTGTGTGTGTGTGTGTGTGTTGTGTGTGTGTTCAAGTGTTTACCAAGCGTAGGTGTAATTATTTCGATGTGTGTAATTAGGTGTGTGTGTGTGTGTGGTGTGTGTGTGTGTGTGTTGTGTATATGTGTGTGTTTTTTGTGTGTGTGTGTGTGTGTGTGTTTTGCGTAGGTGTATTTTTTCGATGTGTGTGCAATGAGGTGTGTGGGTGGGGGTGGGTTGTGTGGGGTGTGTGTGGGTGTGTGTGTGTTGTGTGTGTGTTGTGTGTGTGTGTGTGGGGTGTGTGTGTGGTTTTGTGTGCGTAGGTGTATTATTTCAAGTGTGTCTAAAAAGGTGTGTGTGTTGTGTGGTGTGTGTGTGTGTGGTGGTGTGTGTGGGGTGGTGTGTGTGTGTGTGTGTGTGGTGTGTGTGTGTGTGTGTGTGGTGTGCGTGGGTGTATTATTTCAATGTGTGTGTAATGAGGTGTGTGGGGGGTGTGTGTGTGTGGTGTGTGTTGTGTGGGGTGTGTGTGGTGTGTGGGGTGTGGGTGGGGTATTATTTCAATGGGGTGTGTAATGAGGTGTGTGGGTGTGTGGGTGTGTGTGTGTGTGTGTGTTGTGTGGTGTGTGTGGGGTGGTGTGGTGTGTGTGTGTGTGGCGTGGGGTGTATTATTTCAATGTGTGTGTAATGAAAGGTGTGTGTGTGTGTGTGTGTGTGTGTGTGTGTGTGTGTGTGTGGTGTGTGTGTGTGTGTGTGTGTGTGTGTTGTGTGTGTGGGGTGTGTGTGGGGTGTGGGTGTATTATTTCGATGTGTTTTGTGTGTGTGTGTGTGTGTGTGTGTGTGGTGTGTGTGTGTGTGTGGTGTGTGTGTGTGTGTGTGTGTGTGGTGTGTGGTGGGGGTGTGTGTGTGGTGTGTGTGTGTGTGTGTGTGTGTTTTGTGTGGGTGTGTGTGGACGATTAAACGAGTATATGAATTTTTCCTGACTGCGATGAGAATAGTGATAAAAATAGTGATGATAATAGTAATCGACTACTACTACTACTACTACTACTACCACTACTACTACTACTACTACACTACACTACTACTACTACTACTACTACTATAATAAACAAAAAAAATGATAATAAAAAAATAATTATAATACAAATACTAATAATTTGCACGTAAATCTATGAACAATGAAAAAATGGTTGAGAGAGAGAGAGAGAGGAGAGAGAGAGAGAGAGAGAGAGAGAGAGAGAGAGAGAGAGGAAGGAAAGAGATAAAGGAGATAAAAGGAAATAAGAGAAATATACGCTAACTACTACTACTACTACTACTACTAACATTCCTAGAGTACCACCACCACTACCACCACCACCACTACGACGCAATACCACCACCACTACTACTACTACTACTATTTCCACTACTCATAACATTCCTACAGTAACACCACCACCACCAACACCACGACTACTACTACTACTACTACTACCAACATTCCTAAAGTACCACCACCACTACCACCCCCACTACTACCACCACCACCACCTCTACTACTACTACTACCAACATTCCTAGAGTACAACCACTACCACCACCACTATCACTACTACCACCACCACTACTACTACTACTACTACTACTACTACTACTATTTCCACTACTCATAACATTCCTACAGTAACACCACCAGCACCACCACCACCAACACCACGACTACTACTACCAACATTCCTAGAGTACCACCACCACCACGACTACTACTACTACTACTACCAACATTCCTAGAGTACAACCACCACCCCACTACGACGCAACACCACCGCCACCACACTACGACGCAACACCACCACCACCACCACCACCACATGGCCATGATGTCACCCTTACATCGGCGGTGGTGATGGCGAAAGTGCCACCACTGCGCCCTCTGATGTCAGTGCCAGGGTGAGGGGAAAGGGCGAGGGGGAAAGAGGGAAAAGAGGGGAAATGGTGAGTGATAAGAGGGAAATGGTGAGTGATAAGAGGGGAAATGGTGAGTGATAAGAGGGGAAATGGTGAGTGATAAGAGGGGAAATGGTGAGTGATAAGAGGGGAAATGGTGAGGGATAAGAGGGGAAATGGTGAGTGATAAGAGGGGAAATGGTGAGTGATAAGAGGGGAAATGGTGAGTGATAAGAGGGGAAATGGTGAGTGATAAGAGGGGAAATGGTGAGGATTAAGAGGGGAAAGGTGAGTGATAAGAGGGAAATGGTGAGTGATAAGAGGGGAAAGGGTGAGGATAAGAGGGGAAAGGTGAGTGATAAGAGGGAAATGTGATGTGATAAGAGGGGAAATGGTGAGGAAAGGGAAAGGTGGATAAGAGGGAAATGGTGAGTGATAAGAGGGAAATGGTGAGTGATAAGGGGAAATAGGTAGGGGAATGAGGGGGAAATGGTGAGGGATAAGAGGGGAAATGTGAGTGATAGAGGGGAAATGGTGAGTGATAAGAGGGGAAATGGTGAGTGATAGAGGGGAAATGGTGAGGAAAGAGGGGAAAGGTGAGTTTGATAAAGAGGGAAAAATT
>JACEEZ010009399.1:77500-86278 GCA_016584305.1 Chionoecetes opilio | reverse complement strand
ATTTTTTTTTGCGGGGATTTTTGGAAGCTGAAATTTGACATGCAAGTAGTGCTGTCAAAATCATTGGGGGTCGTCGGATGAATTTTTTTGCGTAAAACAAGCTCTTAATGAGTAATTAGCGTAAACTACTCCTAATTATTGTCAAATTGAGCTGATATTCAACATCGAAGTAGTGCTGTCAAAATCAATGGGGGTCTGTGAAACAAATTTTTTGCATAGAACAAGCCCTTAATGAGTAATTCACGTAATGAGTTAATTGGCTGGAACGTGGCTCGCTGTCACGTTCCAGCCGCAAGAACTGAGCCAAAAGCAAAGGGGCCAGAGGCTGGACGTCTATATTTGATACAGTATGCCTCTGAGTGTGTGTGTGTCTTGTACTGGCGCCTAGCGGATGCTGAGTGCTGACACCTTTTGATGAGGTTATGTTGACGAAGTATCACGCCCATAAGGATGACGTGGACAGTCAACCCGGTGTCTTGAAGCAACACGTAGACACACCTCGCCCCTGGCTCCAGAAGGCACACACAAGTTGTGTGTGTGTCATCTCAGCGCTCTGCCCAAGGATGATGACGCTGACGAGAGTGCAACAGGCCTGAGAGACATGTCCACCGGAACCTGTCAGTTCCGGCCTCCTTTCCTTATATGCTGCAACTGGCCGGAGAGGGGACAGAACACAGAGAACGACTGGAGACGCGTTACAGGGCGCTCCAACTCACGACACACCTTCCTGTGTGTCTGTGTGTACCCCACACCTGGGGGTGTGGAGTACCTTGTCACGATATTAACAGTTCTGGCTCTGTCTATTAGACATTAGTTTCATTGGCCGTTACTTAATGAACTGCGTGACATTACTTAATGTATAAACCTTCACAACTGTACAAATTTTATATATATATATATATATTAAAATATTATATAAAAATTTAAAATTTTAATATATATATTATATATATATATATATATATATATAATTATATAATATATACTTTTGTAGAATATTGTCTTACTCGAATCCTTTGGAACTAAAGAATACTTATAAATTACTTAAAGACCGCTCGACCACGTTTAGCCCATACCACTTTATTTGATGTGTACCTCTGGGCAACGAAGCAAGCTACCAGCCCGTCAAGAGGGCATCATCCGGCAATCACCCTTACAGGTTAGTAACCAGTATCAACATGGAATGAACCCGTTACCCGTAAAATAACCATACTAAGAAGGGTAACATAATTGGTGAATTAGCAGTGGAATGAGATTACGGTAGAATCTAAATCTAAAAGAATAACGGTACAGTGTTGCGTTGCAACACATAATGGTAATGTCGTAACATAAAAAAGACGACAACGGTGGTATGTGGCAACATAAAATTGTAATATAAGTTACGTGCCTTAAGTGAATAACTGGACGAGTACATACTAATTAATACACGTGAAGAGGTGGAATATACCATGAGCAAGTGAACAAGTAAACAAAGGAAGCTTGGGAGAGAGACAAGCGAGAGGATAAGAGAGTGAGAAGATTGCTCAATCATGCTGTATCAAAATCTGACCTCGCGGAAGCGAGTCAGCACTTCCTCACTGCTCACTGCTCCATCCACCACAAATTCTGTATATAGACAGGAGGACAAGATTCTCTTGCATTAATTGCCCTGGGACTACAGATTTTTTTCAAGAGGACAAGAACGAGGACGAGGACGCGTGGAAAAAGAGGTTATCAAGAGGACGAGGACAAGACGTACAAGGTTTTATCATGGCACAGACGGGAGGACAAGATTTGAATTTTTATAATGAAGACAGGACGGGAGAGGGACAACTAGCCGACTCATTCATTTCCAATACTTCCAATTCAGCAAACTCCTTGTCAACAGCCAGCCAGCAGCCACTCAGCCAGCCTCACAGCCTTGCAGCCAGCCTCACAGTCTTGCAGCCAGCCTCACAGCTTTGCAGCCAGCCAGACTTGCAGCTGGACAGCCAGCGCGACAGCCCGTCTAGTTATCATTCCTCACATCTGTAACAACGCCCTTGGAGGAAGCCCTTCTGATTCAGCAGTACGGAAGGACTTGCCTGTGCTGACTCTACATAATGTTAGTGAGTTAAACAACATCTAGCTGTCCTTACATGAGACATACTTTAAAAACGCCACTCGTTTACATAAATAACACTTAGTGGTGAGATATGTATTTTCACATTTGTTTTTGCTTAAATAGCCATGTGAAAGAATTTCAAGTAATTAATTTGTCAGTTATTTTTCTATAGATGTTTTAAATATGCTTACCGCTAATATTTCATAATTTCTAGTAATTCATAATAATTTGTTAGCTTCCCTTATATGTAAAAACTATATATAATATATATTTTCAATTCTCCTTCTTGAATTGCCTTAAAAGCCAGGAGATGGGAGATAATAGTTAACTTAATTAAAGTTTTACTTATGAATTTATTGACTCTTAAACAAAAGTTAGAATGTGAGTGAATTATTTGCTAGTATGTATAGTATAGCAGATGTACTCCTAGTCTCTGAGGAAGCAGGAAATGACAGTACAGGGAAGTTAACCTTTTATTTGAGGAATTAACTCTTGAATTGAGGGATAGATGTAATCACCTCCGAGTACCTCCGTTTGTAACATAAAATAACCTAACTGCACCTCAGATAATCTCCTCTACTAATTCGAAGTCTAATTCTAACACATCCGTTGCAGGTAGTTATTTTTGCCCCTGTCGAAGACTCTTCCTCAGGCCACTAGTGCTATTACGCCAAGTTTATCTGCCAGGGAATATATTTTTTGTCTATGTAAGGATATTATAACACAAAAACTATTAATTTAGCAGCCCAAGTGCCACAGGCTCTCGTGTCAAAAGAGATTAATTACTGCCATTGGCACTCCTTATGCACATTTTATGGTTTAGAATACTATTCTAGCTGAAGGCAGCTCTTATCACTTCTTAGAGAATGATTAAATAAATACATTACTCTCTGTTATGCAATGAAATAATATACATGCATATCTTAACGTGAAAATTTATATTACAGACCCGGAGTAAGATTTGTATTAGCTGAGATGCCGTACTCCGTAAATAATAGGTTCATAAATAACGAAATAAAATAAATAAATAAAATTAATAAACTCTTAAAAGCAGCAAATGCCATGTCAAGGGAAGTTACTGCCATGTGGCACTCCCAGCACAACATTTTGATGGAGTTATAATACTATTTGAGCTGAAATCAGTTCCTATCACTTTGAGGTGGTATGCAAATAATATATATATGCATATCTTTATGTTGTGATCATTTTTAGTACCGACCCGGAGTCAGATTTTATTAGCATTACAAGCCGTATCTACTCCTTAAGTTTAAAGAAACAGGTCTTAAAATATAAATAATAAATAAATACTGCCAGTGCTATTACTCACGTTCTCAAAGCCCTGCTGTGTTTTATCTTCACTCCACACTTCGTGTTATTAAGTGACTACGCAGTAGAGTTTTGGCAAACGCACTTCTTAATATTTGCAGGGATATTTACACATTGCTAACAGACTTTGAGTTCATTTTTATTCTAATAACTCATGTTTAGATTCTGTTGTAAAGTATTTTACCCTTTCATTGATGACCTTAAGTGCACTGTCCTTATATCATTACTCCTGTTATGCCAAACATTTGGTGGGATTCCTCTTTGCTATGTTGTCATGTAAACCCTCACCTTGTATAGGTACTAATAAGGAGCATCGGCAACACTGAGAATCAGAAACACCAGTTAGGTATACATGTCTTTATACAATGCGAGGACGCATTGTTATAAGGGGAGAGCGATATTAGCTTACTGGTTATATATTATATGTATGTGTTAATCGATACTAATACAGTATGTCTGAGTGTGTGTGTGTCTTGTACTGGCGCCTAGCGGATGCTGAGTGCTAATACCTTTTGATGAGGTTATGTTGACGAAGTATCACGCCATGGCCCATAAGGATGACGTGGACAGTCAACCCGGTGTCTTGAAGCAACACGTAGACACACCTCGCCCCTGGCTCCAGAAGGCACACACAAGTTGGTGTGTGTTCATCTCAGCGCTTGCCCCAAAGGGTGATGACGCTGACGAGAGTGCCAACAGGCCTGAGAGACATGTCCACCGGAACCTGTCAGTTCCGGCCTCCTTTCCTTATATGCTGCAACTGGCCGGAGAGGGGACAGAACACAAAGAACGACTGGAGACGCGTTACAGGGCGCTCCAATTCACGACACACCTTCCTGTGTGTCTGTGTGTACCCCACACCTGGGGGTGTGGAGTACCTTGTCACGATATTAACAGTTCTGGCTCTGTCTATTAGACATTAGTTTCATTGGCCGTTACATAACGAACTGCGTGACATTTCTAATGTAAAAAAACCTTCACAAGTGTACATATATATATATTATATATATAATAAAATATATATATATATATATAAAATATATATAATATATATATATAATATATATATATATATTTTATATATATTTTATATATATATATATATAAAATAATATTTTATATTATTAATATATTATATTAATTTTATATATATTATATATTATATATATATATATATATATATATTATATTATATATATATATATATATAAAATATAATATATATAATTTAATATAAATATATATATATAATATAATATATAATATATAAATAATATATCGTTTGTAGAATATTATCTAACTCGAATCCTTTGGCACTAAAGAATACTTATAAATTACTTAAAGACCGCTCGACCACGTTTAGCCCATACATACCACTTTATTCGATATATACCTCTGGGCAACGAAGCAAGTTACCAGCCCGTCAAGAGGGCATCATCCGGCAATCACCCTTACAGGTTAGTAACCAGTATCAACATGGAGTGAACCCGTTACCCGTAAAATAACCATACTAAGAAGGGTAACAACCTTGGGAAACACAAAGAGACTGTCGAAAGGTGCGTGAAAAGTGCTGAAAACCATAAGTGCTATAAATGAAGTATATTGTTGGTGGACCTAGCCAAAATAGCTAGGTTGAAATACATCTGCTTGGCTAAGGCCCTCCATCAAGTCCTGAGCCCGGTTCTGCGCATGCGCAGTCCGCCATAGCAACGCGTCCATAGCAACGCTGGTTAAGCACCTCCAGACTAAACCTAACGGTACCCGTAGGAATAGCAAACATGGCTACATATGATGATGCTGCTGCAGTTCGGTCATTAAGTTTAAATGACATTGAAAAGCTGAAAAACGCCCATCTCAAGCAAGCTTTGTCTACTTTGATTAATGAAGATAGAGAGGATGAACCGTCTAACGCTGTCTTGTTACAAGAGGTTCGAAGCATGAAAAAAACAATAGCTGAAGTGACGACACTTAAGAAAGAGGTGCAGACATTATCTGTAAGGCTGGATGATGCTTTTAAGATCATTCATAGTCAGCAATTGTTTCTAGAATCTTTGGATAGTAAGGAAAGGTGAAGAAACATCGTTATAACTGGACTCTCAGAGAATGCTGATGAAATAAGGACAACAGACAGCGAGACCAAGCTCCAAGCGACCGACCAAGCGAGCCAAGCGAGACCGACCAAGCTGCTTGGTCGGTGAAAAGACTGGGACAACCAAACGACCGGAACATGCGGCCGATCCTCATAATGGTAGACAGCCAGAAGCAGAGAGACAGCATCCTCAGGGTGGCAAAGAATTTGAGGAATGCGGTAGGATCATTATCACGAGTAGATAATCCAAGAAAGATCTCCACCCCGCTGTAAGGAAAGAAGCAGCACGCCTACGAATAAGAGAACGAGAAGAAAAGGAGAAACCTGACAATGCTGGAGTAAACATCATATACGACTGGAAGAATCGTGTGCTGTTGAGAGAGGGTGTCGTTATTGATAGGTTCACTCCGCATTTTTTCTAACTTCTGCCAAGAATTACGAACTAAGACTTTGTTTCTGGAATATTGCAGGTCTTAAGGATAAATTATAAGACCCAGACATACTTAAGTTTGTTCTTGAATATGATATTGTATGGATACTAGAGACGAAAAAATATTTCAACTTGAAAGTTCCCGGCTTCAGTGTTTATACAAATGATTCCAAGGTTGGTCACGGCAGAGACGGAGTGATGATGTTGGTAAAGGACCGACTTGTACAGGATATTGCTCAAGTGGACACTGATACTGAAGACCAGATATGGCTGGTGTTGTCATGGTGGCCAGGCCTGAAGCTGGGAGGTGTGTATATACCCCCACGAGTTGGTGTGCCATGTTTAACAAATGACAATGGTCAATATTACGAATATAGAGGTATTCAAGATCAAACTGTAAACAACCACGGCAGAACGTTATTGAACATTTGTCATAACAACTCAGTGGTCGTGGCGAACCACCTCTATTGCGGTGGAAGACAGCTGGGGGGTGACTTATCTTTCAAAAGGCATCAGACATGGATCTCGGAAACGATTTATGTCTCGTAAAAAGTGAATGCATTGACCTGATAAAAGACATGAATATACGACAAGATGTTCAAGGTTCTGACCATGCCCCTCTGTGTGTCATCTTGACAATTGATAGCCGGAGAACTGTCTCATCGTCTCAGTTACTACAGAAAGCATCCTCGCTTGGACAGTCGCACTACAGATTGAATGACCAGCATGAACTACAGAAGAGCGTTTGTTACAAGGATGTTGACATGGAACTCCTGGTGAACGCACTGCAGCAAGTAGCACCGCCAGAGGTAGCGCTGGACGGCGAGGGTGTAGACGTGGATACTGTAGTCTCGGAAGGCTGCCGCGTCATGATGGAAGCTGCCACCGACTTCACGAGACAACAACCTGCTGCCGAACATTTATGGGACGAAGCACATCCACGATGGAAAAGACTGTTGGATACCAATGACAGTAAGTTGATTTGGAAATCCATAAACTGGAAAGGAGGTGTTGGAAAGGACCATGTAGAACAGCCGACAGAGGAATGTAAAACACATTTTGAGGATTTACTGAACCCACCAAACAGAAAATCTTGAAAATGAGAACGTAGAAAATGTGCCATATATACCTGTGTTAGATGATCCTTTCACACCCATTGAACTAGACCAGGCCTTAGATGGTATGAATGTAAATAAAAGTTACAGTGGAGTGTGTCAAGGTATTTTAAGAAAGTTACCAGTGTCATGGCTCATGTTTTTACTGATAATTTTTAATATAGTGTTTACATGTGGGAGTTACCCGCTAAATTGGTGTTATAGTAAGTTGGTGGTGGTGTTTATATCGGGTAATCGTTTCTTATGTAGCAATTATAGAGGAATTAGCATTATGGATACGTTTGCCAAGATTTATGACTCGTTATTACTTAATAGGTTGAAATTGTGATGTAATGTAGATAAATGTCAAGCAGGTGCTCAAAAAAGCAGAGGCTGTATTGAACAGATTGTAAGCTTAAGATTAATATGTGACTATGCAGTGTATAAGAGAGCAAAATTATATGTGTTATTTATAGATTTTATCAAAGCTTATGATAGGGTCCCCCGATCGAAGCTGATAGAGCGTCTCAAGGCCTTAGGATGTGGAAAGGTTATGATCAGAGCAATACAAAGGATGTATGTGTACAAAAAATAGTTTAAGGTCAGCAGTCCTGGATGCATCTATTGGCGTTCGCCAGGGGGCTCCATCGAGCTGTTTGTTATTTGTAATATACGTAGATCATATGGTACGCATGTTAAAGACAGTGGAGTCGATGGTTTTCTAGGTAGTCTGCAAGCTTTGTTGTTAATGGACGACACGGTCACACTAGCTACAAGTCGAGATATGTGTGAAAAAAAGCTCGATATTGTGTGTCAGTCTTGCAGCGAAAGTGCATGGTAATTAATGCGAAGAAAACCAAATTCTTTGTAATTAATGGCCAGTAATGTGACAGGCGATCTTTGTCAAGTGGTGGAGCGAGTGTGGATTATGCCTTTGAATATCTGTATCTTGGTGCGTGGTTCACTGACTCAGGGAAAAGTGAGTCAGCTATGGCGCGGCACGAAACTGCATCTGAAGCAATTGTGAATAAGTTCTCAATATTTTGTGCTAGTAATACACAGATGCCGTTTATATACAAAAGAATTGTATTTGATGCTGCCGTGACGACGGCATTGTTATATGGTTCCGAATCGTGGCAGACGAATAGAATGAAAGGAATAGAAAAGCAGTACAATAAACTGATTAAGTGTCTACTGGGTGTTCGAAGAAACACGAGTATAAACCTGTGTATGGTGGAGGTTGGGATCCCTCCAGTCCAGACAATAATTGAAAAAAAAGAGGTCTAGTTTCGTGAAGTCGAAACGTGTTCGTAAAGATTTTGATGAACCATTCCACCTTGTGTACCGTATATGTAGTGAAGCGAATACGCCTGGAGCTCGATTCCTTGACAGATGTGTGGGGATTGCTAATATGAATCCATTAGTAAAAATAACAGAAACCGTACGTGAAAAGGCACAGGGCGCAACAAAGCTAACGAACTATATTAATGATGTGAACCCGACTATGACAGTGCACCCGATATATACCAGTAAAGTGTATATTCCTGATTATAAACGTGAATCTTTCACTAGACTGCGTCTCATGTCTCACAACCTCAAAGTAGAGGTTGGGAGGTGGCGCTGTACACCGCCAGAGGAACGTGTGTGTCAGTGTGATGATATTCAGGTGCAAACAGAGAAACACGTATTGATAGACTGGCCATTGGTTTCCCGGTCCCGTGAAAGGTACCGAATGTTGAACCTTGTTGATATTGGC
>JACEEZ010009399.1:57500-72500 GCA_016584305.1 Chionoecetes opilio | reverse complement strand
GACTGGGACTGGACCTATTAAGTGTTGCCGCTGGCATTCTGTCCATTCAGATAAATTGTGTTTTGTGTACTTGTTTTAGGGCATTTTTATATTGTGAATGTTTCTGTGTGCAGATTAAGCCTACACTTGTGAATCGGGGGTTTGCTGAGATATATTATGTTTTTGGTGATGGTTCAAATAAGTGTTAATACTAATAGTACTGCAGATAGGTGAAATATTTGGAAGAATTGTGGGTTTGATGAAATAAGCATGAAATTTGGGAGACAATTAAAAAAGGTGCTTGGGAAGAGATTTGGCTATAGGGCCATTCCAGATTTATTCCATGGCGGAGTGCCTGCCATTTTACAAAATGGCTGCCAAAAAAATTTTTCTCGAATGTTGTATCCGCCATAGCAATGGTACTCTGTGCACTCTTTTTTGTTTTTCCATTACTTTTTTTTTCTCTCCCTAGTTTTTTCACTCTAGTGGCATATGAAATTGTTTTTGGGTACAATAGATGTGGTATTAGTCACAAGATAATTAGAATAAAATACATTTTTAATATATTTGGAGCCAGAAGGCTCAAAAGATGGCTTGTGAATTATGGCCTTGGATTCAGGAAGCAGGTTTTTGTTAGACTGTGATATTCATTTAATATAGACTCCAGCTAATTTAATCACTTTCACATATTTTGACCATATTCTTCTGCTTCGGGTGTGACAATGGCCAAAGTTTACAAGGTGGTGGATCCCCTACAGCCCAGGAAATCAACACAGGGTCTAGAAACTGACTGGAGCAAGTGCGTTCTTTGTCAGGAAGACACGTCAGAGGTGCTTCACTGTCCAGCCGAGTCTACACGTGCCACACAGGGAGCAGGGTAAAAGACAATTTGCTGAGCTTCTGTAGGTTTTGACAGGATTGGCTGTTTGCCCACATCAATCAATCTTTCAAGGCTTGATGATGGGAATGGCATTAAGAAACACTACAGCGGCACAAGCCAAGTGGCACGACTCAGTAGGCTCTCTACACAGAAACAAAACTACAGCGTGCAGAGAAGCGAAAGAAACCCCAGAAGATGCGATGATGACTCTGCTGATAGCTCAAAGAATTTCCCACCCGCAAGATTGCTGGTAAGAAAGTGCTTCCGCCGAAACATGCTTCTTCTGTGACAAACCTGCACCAGATGGGAGTCTTTGACTCGAAAAGCATCAACATTTGGGCTTGATATCAAGTCAGGAAGGCTGCAATGAAATTGCAGGACAAATCCCTACTAGCCAAACGGAGTGCAGGAGACTTGTTTGCACAAGAAGCCCGGTAACCACTGCCAGCTTGCTCTCTTTGTACAACAGAGCTAGAGAAACAAAAACATATGAAGAGTCTGTGTGGACAAAATGAATCAGGGCCTTGAAATTTGCTGAGCTGGTATCTTATATTGAAGAAAACTCGCATGGGCAGTCTAGTTGCACCCATCTTCAAACTCAGCGACCTGGTCGAACTGTACACAAAAAGGCTAGAACAACTTGGAACTGATGTTTGCAGGACGCGTCCACCCCAAACTGACCTCAAAAGAGAGTACTGGCCTATTTTCCAGACATGGAAGCTCACAAGCAAGGCCGAGATGTAGTCCTCATTTCACACGAAGATGTTGGAAAGCACTGGGAAAGCTGTGAGCATGATGCTGATGGTGATGCTGTTCATCTTGCCAGGGCTGCGAACATAGTGAGGAGAGGACATGTTCAAGATGAAAAACCCAGTTTGGTAGTTCCTTTTAGAACCCAACAGCCAGGAAGATTCTGTTCCAGTGTCTCTGTTAGCGTTAGTTTGCTAGGGTGTTGAAGGGGCCCAAACATCAAGGCACAGTCAAGCTCTTAAAACAATGCCCCAGCCAGTGCTCCCCGATTCCCAGCTACTGATGCCCAACAGCATGGTACGACGTCGGGAGAATCGCAGGCCCCATGTACAACAAGGCACAACCAAGGAAGGGAAACACCTCTGCCCATTACTTGGGTGATGGTCCACACGAAGACTCGCAAGCGTGAACTGGTGGACCGTTTGTATGATCTGGGATGAGTATTTCCTATGGGCCGGGTGCTAGCCATCTCAACTGAGCTTGGCGACAAGATCTGCCATTACTACAAAATGGAGAAAGCAGGTTGTCTCCTGAGCTGAAAGGTGGTCTCTTCACGACTGCTGCAGTTGATAACATTGACCACAACCCCAGCTCAACCAGTGCGCACGATTCATCCATGGAACTGGAATATCGCTGTTCCCAAAACCCAGACAACGGATTCAGTGGAGCTTCCCGGGCTGTTGCCCACACCCATCGTGATGCTGCTGGTGCCAAGAAGATGTCAGCATCTCTCCCCGAGACCTACACCCCAATGTACCTCCTGTTGTTCTTCCAAAAGGGAACACCCACCGGTGCCAAAGCAAGAAGGTCCAAACCGAGCAGACTGTCAGCTCATACCTCAACCTTGCGGGAAAGGGAAAATCAGTATGTGTACCTCTAGTAAAGATGGGAGCATACGCTAAGCTGCGCGTGGCATGCGGTGCTCATCTCCGTGGCATTAGCCCTTAGAGCCTGTGGTGGGTGAGGACCGTTACCCGGGACACAGGGCTAGTGTGACTCCGGATTACCACAGTTTTCCTTCCCCCGGTACCCCAGGTACCCATTTATCAACCCCGAAAGGAAGGAAGAACAGCTGGGTAGCTGGTCACCCCGGGTTCCCTGGCCCGGGATCAAAACCCGAGCCCCCCAGATTCGTAGCCCGGCACGCTAGCCACTGCACCCAGGAGGTGACATATGTTTTACCTCTGCTACCTACAAAAACAGATGAAATAATTCTGGGTGCTTGGCGCACTTGACGAAGTGGTCCTGATTTCAAATTCGTAACATGACGTAAAAATGATAATTCCTATTTTTAGCTCAAAATAGTAATTATTTGCCCCTTTCAACTGTTATGTGGACAGTAAAATTACTGATGTATGATTCATAATACAAAGGAAAAACATTCCCACCCTAGAATTGATTTAACCTACAATATCAAAGAATTTCAAATAAGCGATGGCGGCCATCTTGAAAATGGGGCCGCCATTTTTATCACAGGTCGAATCTGAGATGGCCCTAAATCTAAAAATCACCACTGAGGCATAGTCTAACTGCGGACCAAATTCCATGCTTGTTTCATCAAACCCACAATACTTTCACCTATCTGCAGTACTATAAAGTGAGTGTTTCTCGTAAATCCAGCTAAATCTTGTGACTTACTTCTTGCTTCAGTTGTTCCGCCCCCTGGACTTCAATTTTATACTTATCTAAGTCACTGTGGTAAGGAGGGTCGTTACATGGGGGCCCTGTCTAGGATGTTAGGTTTGTCTGTTCATAGTGCATTGCAATGGAAATCTGCCAGCATACTAGGAAATTGAGCCCGATATTTTTGGTGAGGAATTCTTAAATTATAGTGGCAAAAGTTACTTCGTGTATTCAGTCTTTAGTTCTGCACTTGGCCATTGTGAAGTTAAAGTACACTCCTCCTAGTCCACTGCCTATTACACTTATAGACAGTCACACTCCTGTTGACCCCCCATACGTATATAACCCTGAGAGACAAAGACCGGCTCCCGCCATAGTCATCCAGAGACTTCTCATTCAGTTTTTTTTAGAGCCAGTGAAGCTCTCCTGTCATGTTAATTTGTTTTCACAATCGACTGTACGTCTGACCAACTTCTAAATCTGCTTAATGAATCACTCAGTTTGCAGGCAATGTGCGTATGAGCGGGATATAGTGCACGATCGTAAACTTCCCCTGGCTTCGAAGTGTCTGCGGTCGTCAATTGTTAGCTTGAGAAGCAAATCCCTGAGACCGCCACATGTTTATTTCCTATTGTGTGTTATACTAAGCATCCTTACGGGCATCAACTTCCTAGTTGTGAAATTCGAACCAATTGCAGTAATCATTTCAAGTTTTGACCCCTTTGAGTTTGTCGGTAACCCGTCAGTGGAGGAACTAATGGCTGCTTACATCAAAAAGGATGAGCTCAAATACTTGGCCACTAACTATAATATCCCATTCACATCTAAGTACCACAAAAGCCATAATTGAAAGCTATAATTCTGGCTCATTTGGGAGAGACAGGAAGCTACTCGCCATCAGTAACTCAAACTGTCAACCCACCGGAAAGTTTGGAGATAGAAAAGGTGAAGCTTGAGGCATGGAAACTAAAACTTCAGTTTGAACTAGCAGAACGTGACGATTCAAAGCTGAGATTCCAACAAGAGGAGCAACACAGAGAAGCAGAAAGACAAGACGTACATTGGAGCGACAACATGAGATACAACTTCTCCAGCTACAACAAACTTCTACAACGACTAAAGGTACTGTGAAGTTTGACATTGCTAAACACATCAAAACTTATTCCTGCCTTCTCTGTAGTAATCCAGAAGCATTCTTCAGAGAGTTAAAAGAGTCCACTGCTTTACATTTCAACTGGCCTAAAGAACACGGGGTTTATGGCTAATCAACCAAACTTGTGGGCTAGGCAATCACTGTATGTGAAGTGATAGAAAATAGTACGGATTATAATTAAGTAAAAGTGGCCATAATCTCCTCTTACTCAGTCTCCACTGAAGGTTACCGACAAGCCTTTAGAAACTTAAAGAAAACCAAATCACCAGGCCTTCACGGAATTTGCTTCTGAGAAATTAAGAGCTTTTCGTGGGTGGTTTAAGTCGGCGAATGTCCCCTACTTTGGATCAATTGGTTAATTGATAGTTCTGGAAGAGTTTAAGAGAAAGTTTCATATCCATCATGGTACACATAACTGATAAGAAAACAGACTTAATCAAAGCAGCAAAGGTCGCTGATGTCTTCTCCCTTATCCATCGCCCTGGGGAGAGAGAAAGGTGACCCTCCTAATAATGTTAATTTATTGCAGGTTCTTCCGGTAAACTCGTTGGACGGAGTCTTTCTTATGAAACCCAAATACAATAATTTGTAGGTACTGTAGGAAGGAAGAGCATGCTGTCAAAGACTGTCCTGACCCTAGGGGTATGGTGGCAAAGGAAATCGCCCCAAAAATATTCACCAAGCCTTTGCCACCACTAACGTCGCTCACCACAAACACCCGTGGACCTCTTCAAGCCTTTCAGATCCACTGGCAGTTTCGTTTGGTCTTGGCATGCAGGGAAAACCCAGTACAAATCATCAGGGATACAGCGTCTGTCCAGTCCTTAAATCGCCAAATCTGCCCATAACCAAAAATAAAAAACAAACCCGACGGGAAGGGTCCATCCCAAGTCCTTACGCAAGTACTCCAGTTTCCCCCAGTCAAGATCAATCTCGCTGTGATGCGGTAAAGGGAGCTGTGACAGTAGGGGTGGTTGATACTCCTTTGCCTATACCAGATTCTACTTTCCTTTTGGGTAATGACTTAGTCGGCAGCTTGGTGGTTCCTGTGTTAATTATAAAAGACTCTCTCGTACCTTACAACCCTACTGAAAACTTAGCGAAGGATCAACCAACGCTGTTTCCCATCTGTACTGTCACCCGTGCCAGGCTCAACGTAGCTGAAACAACCTTTTAAGTTGATTGCAGAACATAAACTGGTGGAAGCACAGAAGCTGGACCCTGCTCTGACGGTACTCCATAAGAAGGATATTCCTAAAGACAACATACTCCATCCTCCAGCTTACTACTATCATGGTACATTCTAATGAGATTTTATAGGCCTCCCAAACTAAGTGATAAAAACACTTGGCTGAAACCCATCAGGTAGTGCTACCACAAACTATCAGGACATCTGTACTAGAGATTGCTCATGAAGGTTTTGCGGGGCACCTCGGGATTAAGAAAACTTACTTAAAATTGCTTAATATCATACTAGTTGGGGAGCCAGCAAATGTTTAATTGCACTATTGAGTACTATTTGTTTGATTACCTCATTCGATTTGGAGTATCATGCTGATAAATGAATGGGTGGTCTTAAGTTGCACAACCTCGGCGTTTGGCCCCTGGGGTCCCAAAATTTGACGCTAAAGTCACTTTTATTTGCAAATTTGAGTACATCATCCAATTCAAGCTAATTTTGCTTGGATCCCCTGCATGACCAAAACGGCACAACTTAAGACCGAAAAATGTCTGGCGTAATTTGATAAGACCGGTCTAATTAAGCGCTAATTAGCGATTTATATGCACTTTCGAGTACGCCCAAAATTATTTTTTTATATGATACATCTATCACTAATGACAACATTTCCACAACTTAAGACCAAATTTGCCTGGCGTTTGTAGATAAGACCGGGTCCCTTGGGACCCTAAGTGTATCCAAGACCCAAAACCATTTTATAAAATATTTGGAGTACATCGTTTTTGATAGCGGTTATGGATTTCACATCGCTGGCAATGAACAAAAATATGATTTAAGACCGAAAAATGTCTGGCTTAATTAAATAAGACCGGTCTAATTAAGCGCTAATTAGCGATTTATATGCACTTTCGAGTACGCCCAATTTTTTTATTTTATATGATACATCTATCACTAATGACAACATTTCCACAACATAAGACCAAGTTTGTCCTGGCGTTTGTAGATAAGACCGGGTTCCTTGGGACCCCATAATCCAAGACCCCAACACCCAATAATAAATGACTGGAGAACCTAATATTTAATTGCACCGATATTTCCTTTAAGAGTGTCGGGAATCCCCTCCTCTATATTGGTTTCATTGAAATCATTCCTGGTATAGCTTCATCCCTTCTTTGTTTATCCACACAGTATTTTTTTAATCTGAAAGAATGTCGGGAATTGGTTTCATTGAATCCATTCCTGGTATAGCTTCATCCCTTCTTTGTTTATCTACACATTATTTTAAAAATCTGAAATGGATGGTCTGTTTTTCGGTAAAGCCCATCTTCCTATGGGTACAGATTAGCGTGTACAGACACCAAGGCCCGGCCTAGAGATGAATCCCGTACTCAACAATCCTGAGAATGCTGTTGTTAAAAAGACTTCAGGTAAATTGTCCATTCCATATTTCACCAACAATTCTCAAATTAAAAGTGTTTTAACTTGTAATCTTGTAACATTAAAGCACATCTTTCTATATAGGGGCAGATGAGCACGCTCTACAGACACCAAGGCCCGACCTAGAGATGAATCCCGTACGCAACAATCCTGAGAATGCTGTTGTTGAAAAGACTTCAGGTAAATTGTCCATTCCATATTGAACAATTCTCAAATTGTGTAATCTTGTAACTATAAATAATAAATAATATACAATTCAATTACATCCAAAAACTAAGTAGGCTATTGCCTTTTAATTATTACAGTATACATGTAGTTTTACAGAGCACTGGAATGCGCTCGGTCAAGATGCGGGGGGGGGGGGGGGCATTTATCCTAGGGCAAGCTCAGTACGTCTAGGCCTATTAGAAGCCATAAGGTGATCCCCATTGAAAGTGTTATTTGTTTGCCGTAGGACTAATGCCATCCAATATTGGTTTTCAGATTCTCGGCAAGACCACCAGCCAAAAAGATGTATCATTCACGTGATTGGCCCCAATCTAGACCAGCCATTTAAAAGCAAGCAATTGCGTTCGTCGACGTCTCCTGTGCCAGGAACGTCACAAAGATCTGATGTCGGGCTTTTTCCCAATGAATGTCTGTACTGCCATAAAAACTTGAAAACCCTTCCAAACGTTACCAAGAAGGAGGGGCTATGTTTAGTTCAGACTAAAAATGCAGAAAACAGAATACGCGAAGCCGCAAAACTGTTGGGGGACGATGAAATATTGGCAAAAATCTCTGGCATTGATTTGATTGCAAAATAAGTAAAATTTCACCATTCGTGTAGATGCAGCAATCTTTCAGCTGCCACTAGAGTAAAGAAGACAGAACAACAAAGTAGTTCCCAGCAAAAACCGGGCAAACGGGCAATGACAGAACTAATAGAGTATGTGAAGACAAATATAATCCTTGGTTCTCGTCCTGAGTACTTAGTCTCAACATATGACCGGTACTGTCTATTTTGTGAGGAATATGAAGAGGAATCCACTATTAGTAGCGCTCGTTATCTTGGCGAACTGCTGAAAAAGCAGTTCCCTACTGATTTGACAATCTCTTCTCCAGTCGCCAAGAAGAGCGGTTCACTTGTCCACAACCGTCGCCTTGATTACAGATCTATTAAAGAGGTTTATAATTTTAAGTCCTCTCCCGAAGGACAACTTGTGACGTCCGCCTTGTTACGGCGCAAACATTTGAAAGAGATTAACAAGAATCCATTAAGTGATCCGCTCGATGTAGATGCGCTTGTCCGTGGCGAAGGTAAAGCACCACCATTGGCACATATCTTCTTCAAAACACTCTTTGGTGGTGGTAATAGAAATTCAGAAACTGTAAAAAGGCGGGCTACTGCGGCTAGTGATGATGCGCTATTTAATGTTCATAATGGACAGTTAATGCCCAAAAAACATTTTGCTAGCTATGCTAATCAAGTCTCTCACAGGAAGTTGCAAACTGATGACGGTCCTGAATCGCCTTGGCTACTGTATCAGTTATTCTAAACACGAGGAACTAGAAACAGAACTTGCAACTGCTATACAAAACCGACAGAAAAGCAGTCCAAAGGGAGCGAAGCGTGGAGTCACTATGGGAAACGCCTACGACAATTATGACGAGCTGGTCCATATCCTGTCCGGCCTCGACAGCCTCCACGACACAATGGGCATTTTTTATCAAAATGTCAACATGGACGCCGAGGACTTTGATGAGGTACCTCAACCTGTACTGCCAACTGAACAGAGGAGAAGAAGCAGAAAGAGAAAGCTTGATGTCACCCCAGTTGAAATAGCACCATATCGCAAGAAGCCTCGGATGGACAAGTTCGAGTACCCAACTATAGACCACCAACCACTTGCCGAAGTTTCCCATCAAGCGCTTAAACTGGACACATTGTTTATGGTGGGACACTCGATGGATACCAAGACAGTCCCAATGTGGGGTGGCTTTAATGCGCGCGTCCACCAGGACAAGCTGCCGAAACAGGTAGTCCACTATTTGCCAAACATCAACCGACCAATAAACAGAGATGATGTCGTAGCAGAGACGATGCGGTTATCGATGAAATGCGCAGAAGAATGTGAGCAGAGGTATGGTTTGGTCACCTACGATCTAGACGTTGCCAAGACAGCCTACAAGATACAAGTGACAAATAGGCCAGAATTTGACAACTTATTTGTTATGTTTGGTGTGTTCCACCTACTCATGTGCCTCTTCCGAGCAATAGGAAGGTTTCTTGCCGAGTCTGGTGGGCCTGTGATGCTGACAGACTCTGGTGTCTTGGCACTGGGCTCACTGAGGGGATTCATAGAGTGCTACAATCGATGCAAGCGACTACACCAAATACTGGCCCTCGCCTTTGAAATTCTGCTCGTCCGACAATTCATGCTCGAGTACGAGAATGCCGACTTGGTTCAGTTAGAGCTTCAGAATTTCCAGTTCAAAACGCGAGAAGAAATCGACGACGTATGCAACTCCGCCATGTTTGTCCACTTATTTGAGCACTTTGAGAAGTTTAAGCGAGACACAGAAAGCGGTGCCCTTGGTAAGACTGCCCAATTCTGGGCCATGTACATAAGGTACGTGCAGCTATACCATCTACTCGAGCGCGCAGTGCGAGAAACTGATGTAGACCTCTTCATTGCTACACTGACTGAAATAACTGAACTATTTTTTGCGACCAATCGAGATAATTATGCTCGCTGGATGTCAAAATACCAACTCGATCTGCTGAACATCGAAGAGACACACCCAGGTCTACGCCAGATTCTGAACGATGGAGGCTTTTCAGTCCGGCGGTCCAACAATGAATTCTCCCGCATACCAGTAGACCTCACACTCGAGCAGACCATAAATGCTGACGCTGCATCACGTATGACAGGATATACATCGTCCACAAACAACTACAGCGCTCGCGTTCGATTGTGTATTACAAAGAGTAGTCGTGCAGCCCTTGTCAATGAGGCGTTTGCAATGGTCGATATGGGCAACACGAGAGACGCTCAAGCTGACCTAAGTCCGGCAAGAATAAAGAGAGACAATGAAGATCTCCAGAAGATCATCGCTCAGATTGAATCCTCCACAGATCCGTTCAGACTAGATACCAGCTTGCCACTAATTAACATTAGTACCGGGAAGAGTGTACCAGAGGCCGTCAGCAATTCACTATTGCGCATTCCACAAGACGGTAAGGAAAGATACGACTCTTTCGTCAAAGAATGTCGCGAAGATGAAAAACGTTTTGAAAAGCCAATCCGCAAGAATCCACTTCGAACGTTCGCCACAGAATGTGTTGTCAATCGAAAAGCCAACAAAGACACGAAAGAAGCACAGCTCAAGTGCACTAGTCAGCTCCTTGGTCGCATAGCCTTCACAGCAGCTACAACTGACATAGATTTTGAGCATGTCGTTT
Source organism: Chionoecetes opilio (assembly GCA_016584305.1). Lineage (NCBI taxonomy): Eukaryota > Metazoa > Arthropoda > Malacostraca > Decapoda > Majidae > Chionoecetes > Chionoecetes opilio. The sequence continues at coordinate 62,053 of JACEEZ010009399.1, read as the reverse complement.
CATTCCCGCTTACACCGGTTCCATTATCTATGTGTCGAGGAGATGGCACAATGACACATACCGACAAGAGCAAACTATTTGACATTCTAGAAGGAAAAGTTGCTGAACATGGGAGTCCCACATACATCGGAACGCATATAGTAGACGGAAACTTCCAGTTTCACTGTATGTCACCGGATCAGCCTGTAACTTATGGGGATCTCTCGCGTAACATATTGAGTAGCTGTTTGGCGTATCGCTCAAGGAGAGTAGATATCAACTTTGATACATATGAGAGGCCATCTATCAAGGATTGTGAGAGGGCGCAGAGCGGCGGATACAGGAGGAAAACTTGTAATTGATGGACCTCAGCAGAAGAGAGTTGGAAGCTTTAAGAAACAGTTGGAGGTGGAGGAATTAAAAAAAGAGTTGCCAGTCTTTCTCATGAAAAATTGGTCCAGTTCCCACTTGAAGCCACTTTTGGAGAACAGAGTAGTGTATCAGGGCGTGATGGAAGAATGTACTAGATACTTCGTAGAGGATGGAGTGGTAAAAGAAGAGCCAGTGGATTCTCTCAAGTGTAATCATGCCGAGGCGGACACTCGGGTAATTCTTCACATGATCGAGGCCGACAAGTCCACCCCTGGCGACATAGTGATCAGAGCATCTGACACGGACATCCTAGTCCTCTTGCTCTACCATTTGCACCGCGTCACTTCTACAGTCTGGATGGAAGTTGGAACAACCGGACGAGGAAATCGACGATACATCAATGTAACAAAGATTGCAGCTGCAATAGGCCCTACGATGTGTGCCGCCCTACCAGGACTACACGCCTTTACCGGATGTGACTACACATCAGCGTTTGCAAGAAAAGGAAAGAGTAGGCCCTATGCGATAGTCAGTATGACTGCCAAGATTCAGAAAGCTTTTGGCTCCTTGAGCAACACGGTTCCAACAGCTGAAACAGTCAAAGTGTTGCAAGATTTTGTCTGTGTGTTGTACGGGGCGAGGAAAGTAGTTCCAATGAATAAGCACAGGTTCAATGTAGTCGATCGTACCTACAGACGGAAGGCCACTGATGCACACCCATTTGACAAACTCAAAAGCATTGACGGAAGCAGTATCCCACCATGTGAAGCAGAACTTGCTCTCCATGTTGATAGAAGTGGTTTTGTTGCAAGTCTGTGGGGTAGCGCACACCAACGCTACATGGACAAAATGCCTACCAATGGATGGGACAACATAGATGGTGAATTTCGAATCAATTGGTTTGAGGGTGAACAGTTACCTGCTGTTCTAGTACCAGCGATTCATGTTGATCACGATGATGATCATGCTGATGATGAAGATTATACTCCACTGCCCACAGAATTGGAGTCGTCTGATGAGAGCGATACTGATGATGATGATGGAGACAATGACTTGAATAACTATTTGCCTAATTTGGAAACTTACTGAATAAAATACTGGGATAATCTATGAGCTGAATCAACAACGCCACTTGTTACGGTACCTTAATCAACAACGCCACTTTAATATCACCATGAATCACGGTATCTTAATCAACAACGCCGCATATAACGTTATCTTAACAACGTCACTTACGGTATCTTCCAGCAACGCCGCTTATCACGATACCGTATCTTAACCACGCTGCTTATCCCAGTTTCTGGTCATTGTTCAAGCGAAAGTGAGAAACGACACTTTTATTGCTTATACGGTATACCAAGAATAGATAAAGTAAAATATTAGTAAATTTCATCACACAAAATTTTCCTGTGTCAAATTCTAATTTCCAAGTATTCATTGGTAAGGCAAGGTCAAGACGAACAAAATGACACCTCAATCACTCCTGTACTCCACATAATAAGGCTGCTACAAAAGATGTTGTCAATGTGTAAATTCTAATGTCATACTAGATCTCACATGCGGGCTCTCAGCACTTTTTGGCCTATACTTAATGCACATTTGACAGTTATTGCATCTTCAAAATGCTAATGACTGATACCTTTGCATTATTGTTGCCTGAATTATCATATCTTATGGATGTTCTTATTTTTAGTGTTCTTAAAATTAATTTATTGTTTTCTTAGTTGCTCAAAAGCCACCTGGAGGCAGAAAATATAACTACATGTATAAGCTAGTTCGTTTGTTTTAGTGCAATAACAATTCATATTGTGATAAAAAACAACATCGTTATTGTATAATAAATCATTGAAATTAATTAGTTCTAATTAGTATCCTTTTTGTCATTTTATATACCAAATATGTTCGGAATGGCCGAGCGGTTAAAGTCCTGGCCTTCCACCAACGCAATACGTGTTTGATCCACGGATTTGGTTTGACAATTCTACGATGGGGATTTTCTCTGGGCACTCCGGTTTTCTTCCCCACAAATAGTAACCTTTGGTGTAGGAAATTGATCTAGGAGGACAACTGATCACCAACCCGGGAAGATTTGACGTCCGAAATGAGTGGTTAATTAAGGCACCAAAATTGGCTTTAGGGATATAGGGTCCCAAGGAACCCGGTCTTATCTACAAACGCCAGGACAAACTTGGTCTTATGTTGTGGAAATGTTGTCATTAGTGATAGATGTATCATATAAAAAAAGAATTTTGGGCGTACTCGAAAGTGCATATAAATCGCTAATTAGCACTTAATTAGACCAGTGTTATCTAATTACGCCAGGCATTTTTCGGTCTTAAATTATATTTTTGTTCATTACCAGCGATGTGAAATCCATAACCGCTATCAAAAACGATGTACTCCAAATATTTTATAAAATGGGTTTTGGGGTCTTGGATACACTTAGGGTCCCAAGGGACCCGGTCTTATCTACAAACGCCAGGGCAAATTTGGTCTTAAGTTGTGGAAATGTTGTCATTAGTGATAGATGTATCATATAAAAAAAAAAAATTGGGCGTACTCGAAAGTGCATATAAATCGCTAATTAGCGCTTAATTAGACCGGTTTTATCTAATTACGCCAGAAATTTTTCGGTTTTAAGTTGTGCCGTTTTGGTCATGCAGGTGATCCAAGCAAAATTAGCTTGAATTGGATGATGTACTCAAATTTGCAAATAAAAGTGACTTTAGCGTCAAATTTTGGGACCCCCAGGGGCCAAACGCCGAGGTTGTGCAACTTAAGACCACCCATTCATTTATCAGCATGATACTCCAAATCGAATGAGGTAATCAAACAAATAGTACTCAATAGTGCAATTAAACATTTGCTGGCTCCCCAAATATACTGGCCTGAGATAAAGAAGGATGTATCAAATTTCATAAACTCTTGTCACACCTGTCAAGTAGCCACTATCTCCCAGTATCCATTACAGGCAGTTCAAGTTCCATCTGAACCCTTCCAAAAGGTAATAGTAGACACAGAAGGCCCTCTTCCTAGAACAAAAAGGCGAAATCAGTACATCCTCACTGTTTTGTGCCCAGCTATTCGTTATCCTGAAGCCTTTCCGTTAAGGAATATTTCGGCCAAGAATGCTGCTAAACAACTATTTTAAATGTTCACTGCTTATGGCATTCCGTAGGAAATACTAAGCGACCAAGGTTCGAACTTCACGAGTGATCTCTTCCGCCATTTACTTCAGGCACTTGATATTCAGCAGACTCTGTCCACGGCATACCACCCTCAGTCTCGGGGCGCTCTTAAGCGAAGTCATCAAACCTTAAAGACTATGATTCGTAAGTACTGTCTGGAGAGAAATCAGGTCTAGGATGAGGGTTTGCCATTTCTCTTGCTTCCTATTAGAGAAGCCCCACAATAATCATTTGGTTGCTCCCCCTTTGAACTCCTCTTCGGAAGGAAAGTGAGAGAGAAAGTGCTCAAGGTCATTAAAGATAAATTGTTCAAGCCCACACCTACTCCATTAGTTTCTGTAACTACTTACTTGGAATAACTCCGGAACACACTTAGTAAAGTGCGTAAGTTTGCATCTGATAACTTGCTAATTGCTCATGAGGATATGAAAGCTCGGTATGACATAAAGACCACGCTAAGGGAATTTAAAGAAGGAAAAAAGGTGTTAGCTTACCTTCCAGTCCCAGGTTCCCCTCTGTCAGCTAAGTAACAGGACCTCTGTCAAAATTAAGGTCAATGACCGGAACTACATCATAAATACGCCTGACCGTCGCAAGGCCACACAACTAGTACATATAAACTTGTTAAAATCTTTCATACGCGGGAACCTGCATCTGATCAATTGAGACTCTCATGTGCCATCATAAGTACCAATGATGACACACTGGAAACTTTGGCTGAAGTCAATAACTGGGATGGTTACTCTAATTCAGAAATCTTACGGGAACTATCAAGATACTTAAGAAATTTAACTAACTCAACTAGAAGAGGTTTCCAGTGTGTTGTCCAATCATCCTGAGGTATTCTCAGATAAGCCTGGATATTGTGAAATTGTGTATGATGTTGTATTTGTACCAGGTGCTCAACTGCTCATCCCATTAGTCAACCACCATACAGAGTTTCCCACCAGAAGAGAGACGATGAAGAAAGCAGTGAACTACCTACTGGATCATGGTCTGGCTGTCCGTAGCAAG